>CAIGRP010104871.1:0-21840 GCA_903798385.1 Fraxinus cuspidata | reverse complement strand
ATAGACCTACAATGAAAGAAGTGGCGATGGAACTTGAAGGTTTAAGGAAATTCACTAAACATCCATGGGCTATGGGCTAATCAGTGTGCGCAGGGAGAACATGTTTGGCTAATGAATACTCAAAGTGACGTATCAGATCTTTATACTGTTCCTCTCACCTCAAATGATTTGTATTCGATTCAAATGGGCCCACAAGCACTGGCGAATTCTCTGGACAAAGAGGCAGGTTGAGACATAGATTCATAGTTCCACTTCAATCAATTCAGGAGCGTGAGAACGAACAAATGTATCTCATCCATTTGATTCCATTCTTGATCAGAATTTTTGCTGATCCCTACTTTTAATGTTAACCAACTGTATTTACTATCTAGCTCACTTAATGAGTAAATTGAACATTTTTCTTTCTTTCTTTTTTTTTTCTTTCATTGAAAGGAAATATAACAATCAAACCATCACAAAAAGAGGCTCGGACTCACTCTCATTAGCTTGGAAGTTGGAAAGTTCTGCTATTGCTTCTAGTTAGAATTTGAGATTTCAACACCCCCCCCTTCAAACGCGAGAGTGGCTTCTTTATGACTCCAACTTTGTCTCTATAGTCTAAGGTAACCAAATCTTGTATCGGACAAGGCTTTAGTTAAAAAGTCGGCACTTGATCGTGTGATGCACATAATTGATCTTCAAACTTCTTCCTAATACCTTATCTTCGATGAAATGGACGTGATACACTTATCTAGGCCATTAAATTGAAATATTTGTTAGTGATTTGAATGAATTATAATTTAATTATATTTGTTTAGGGAAGATGCGAGGAAATTAGATGGAACTGCACACAAAAAGAAGAAAAAAGAAAAATTGGCGGAAGAAATTCAAACTTTGGGCACAAAATTGCAAGTTGCCAATAGTTGAATCGGACTTAAGATCGACGATTGAAAAAATCTTGGACTCAATTGGAAGAAAACAGAAGCAGAAGGATTAAAATCATGTAAAAAACGAAGTTAAAATGCATTAGAAAAGCTGGGGAATTGAATCGCAAAAATCAAAAGTAAAAAAGAAAAGGTGAAAGTGAACGCTGGACAAAAGGCTGGCGCCCAATTGAAAGTTCAACCGTGAAGAAAAGGACGAAACAGCCCTGTCGTGGCCGAACATACGACGCGTGTGCACAAGGTCGTGACTAAAATTTATTGCATTCTAATCATTCGAATTTGGACTAGAAATATATTAAGGTCGCGACTTGAATAAAATTAATTTGTCTTGCAAAAAGAAAAGTAAATATATTAGCTTTATCAATTGTAGTAAACGCATGAACAAGACTAGATTACAAATCAAGAATTGTAATAGATAACAATAGGCGAAGTCGAATCCAGTACAATCATCCATAATTTGATAAAAACCAAACGTTTACAGCTTTTTTAGATTTATTAGGATAAATCAAATCAAAAACTATTTGTATTACATAATTCAAATTTCATTCGAGACTAGTAAACTTGAATTTGATTTATTCCCTCAAACTTACTAAATCTTATGTCTAATGTATTACTAGTTACTTTCAGATGTGCTCGCGTGGAAGACTGCCTTTTGGTGTTGGTTTTGCTTTGCAGGTGGGAGAACCTTTCATTAATTTTAGACAAGAAGGCAGTCTGGGAGGCACATACTGACCATCAAGCAATTCAGTTGTTCTTGGTAGCTTTATGCTAGCTTTCATGTAAATATGTTATATGAACATGAAAATTAGTTAATTCCTATTCTTTTACCTTGTGTTTCAACAACAGGTCGAAACTTTGAATCGTGGTTCAAAAACTCTCGTATTGCTTAAATTTCACTTCTGTGCGACATCAAATTACTATAACTGATCTACATTTATTGTGATTGGGGAAGATGACTAAAGATAGTATCCATGGGTTGACATTATGATGTGTTGAAGATACCTCTATTTTCAAAAAGGAAAACTTCTGTATGATTATATTATAGTTAGTGTAAAGACACCAAGATAAAAAAAGAAACTTCAGTAAGATTATTTTATGCTGACCAATTAAGTTCGAAGAAAATAGGACTTCGTTAATTACTATGTAGTTGATAAAATTTCAATTGTTATCAGTAGTTTTGTTGCACAAAAATGTTAACTGAAGTTTGCATTTATATGCCCCCTCGTTTGATGACAGTGTATAGGAACTTACCATCTGAAAGTCAATTAGCAGACTGGGAGTTTGCAGTTTCGCAGCATTCAATTGTTCCACAAGGGTAAAGCTTGTATTCTTATTCCTGGTTCAGCTTTCAACTCATGCTCAATAAAATTATTAGTAAAATCTCATATTTGGTTTGCCACACCAATGCATATACTCTGTAGAGCACAGAAGACTGTATTTTAATCTTAAGACCATGTTTGGCACCAATATTTTGAAACTCATTTTTCCTTCAATTCATTTTCAACCAAACATTTAATGGAACCCACAACTTCTATCAATTTTTATCAAAATCTTCTAAAAATATGATTTTTATCTAAACCAAACAAGGGCTAAATCTCAAATGTTTTCTCATTCAATGCTGTTTGATCTGATGCCGAGTGATAATATTGAGCTGGTAATTTGATCTTACTGATACTCAATGGTATCTTGTTTATTATGAATGCCTGGGAGTTTATATACACGTTTCGAATGGAAAAAATACAATTTCTTCATAAATACAATTCTAGTGAGCCAACATCACATAATTAATAAGAAATCATTTAGAATTTACGTTGATTGGAACTTTCATTCGAATATCTGATATTTGCTTTTTGTGCTAAATACAGCTCACTTTTTTCACGTGTTTAATTCCAAGGATGTTTGCCTTTTTAATTTATGTACGATACTCTACCTGACGATGATAATCATGGGCTATGGATCTTGCATCCGATGTAGCTCATTAGTCACAGTTACACTGATAGAGTAATCATGGTTCGTGGTTTCTTTAACTTTAGTAGTTTGAGATTTCCTTCTTTTCTGATTGACTGGTATAGCAATAAAGCACATTTGATTACAATCATATGCAAATAGCATAGTGGTATGGCACATAATGGAGCTGGTAATTAATTTGCCATTCTAGAATCTTTTGTTCCTTGATGTTGTTCACAATCTAAATTGCTCATCAATTTATTCCGGCAGATAGCCTGTGAAATGGAAAATAAATGATGTTCCTCTTCTTTCCTATTCGGTCTGGAAGAACGTATGTTTGCAAGTTGATCAATTTCCATGATGATTCCTCTTTGGCTTGTTGCCATGATCTAGGCTGCATATCCTAATTTACATGCTGGGGGTTCTTGATATTTTATTTAGCCAGAGTAATTTCCATTATCTGTCTGCTGCAATTAGGTATAAGCTTAAATATCAATTAGCTTAGCGATGCACGACTTGATTCTTAGATAAAATGACTTGGGAACAACCAAATTGCACTTGCTAACTATGTGTGTGATATTTTGATGGTCATTTAAACTTTTTGTTGTGAATATGATATTTGTGATCTGTAATAGTAGTCTTGATTTTCTTACCAGCCAGCTCACAAATTTAATGACGTGTGTTTCTGTTGATGGCAGAACAAAGATGTGACTGAAGCAATTCAGAAATTTGCTGCTGCTTATGACTGCAAGATTGTTGAAAGGGTTCTAAGTCATCAAATGAAGCAGTTTGTGACAGATGGGAACAAGGTTGTGCTTAGCGTTCCAGGTCCCGAGACAAGTAGATGAAGCTGAATTTGAGGATAATGAGGTGTATTCTATCGATATTGTTACAAGTACTGGTGAAGGCAAGGTATATCTCTATGTTGAATGCTTTTATAGCAGCTTGAAGTAAAAATTTGGTTTCTATGCACCCAAACATTTGTCACACTTGCAGCCTAAGCTGTTGGATGAGAAACAGACGACTATTTACAAAAGAGCTGTTGACAAGAATTATCACCTTAAGATGAAGGCCTCACAATTCATATTCAGAGAGATACATCAGAAATTTCCTATCATGCCATTTAGTGCTAGGTATGCTTTGATATTCTTTGTGGCCTTCATATATGTTTCTACTACTGGCGCTCAGTTCTTTTGCTAAGATAACGAGCAGGATGAATGTATAACAGGGCTTTGGAAGAGAAGTGTGCTCGACTGGGACTAGTAGAATGTGTTAATCACGATCTTCTGGAGCCATATCCCATTCTTCACGAGAAGCCTGGTATGAGCTATATGACAAACCAATATTGTTAAAAAATCTAAATTACTTGTCTACTTGATAGAAAATTTATGAGTAATACTACATATATCAAAAGGTGACCTAGTTGCACACATCAAATATACTGTGTTGCTGATGCCAACGGGTCGGATCGCATCACGTCTCATCCTCTACAGGAGCTGCAGCTCACCAAATCAATAAATGATCCAGGGATAAAAGCCTGGTTTACTTTGGGCACAAAGACCAAGAAGAAAGGTGGTGGAAAGAAGAAGAAAGGTTAGTTGGAATACAGTTTTCTTTCCCTTGCATCATTGATTCAACTGGAGAATATATACACATTTCTTTCAGACGCTAAAACCGGTTAAGGTATGTGTGGAAAATGTTATTCTGCAGCTAAGAAGGGAGAAAAAACTGCGGAGTTGGCTGATGCTGAATCCATGGATGTGGAACCAAATGGCACCACCTCCAAAGAATGATAAATTTTTTACATGCATTTTATCCATCCAATTTGGTCACTATTAGCATTTGGTTGCCTTTTGAGTTCTGTGAATTAGTCATGAAATGATGATCTTATTTTTTAATATTGTCTACTGAATGTAGTCTTGTTGGCCCTCTGTTCCTTGTTTTATATTGAAAAAGATTTTTTTTTTTTTACCATTGAAACAGGAAATTGACCAGAAGAGTTTACATAAAATCATGGGGTTGGCCCCAAGAATTTCCATTCAAGTATCGATCCTGTTTAATTAATTGGGGAATTCTTTTCTTGATTTTCAAGAGCGTTTGAATACTGTTAAGAGTTGGGGTTCCATCTTAAAATGTCAACCTTATTAAGATGAGTAACTTAATCCTTTATAAGTTGGTTTATATTTACATCTTTATTCGATGTGGAATTCTATCCCTTAACATGTCCCTGCAAGATGGTGGCTCGTTTGAGCAGACCAATCTTGAAATCCGTATGCTCACTTTTTTGGAGTCTTAACCGGATCGAATTGCTCGTTAAAGCTTAATTGACTCTGATACCATGTTAAGAATTAAGGTTGACATTTTAAGATGGAACCCAAATTCTTAACAAATATTGTTGATGGAGCATCAATCCATAGATTAAGTCCCAACCTATTCATGGATCAATATCAGCAATGAAAGCTAAGCTTTGTTATTGTAAACGGAAATGGATTGCTCTATTAGATGACGAGGATCCTGTTATGAATGGATACAGACCAGTCAAATGGGAAGGTAAAGCAAAGCACACGTCAAGGCCCTTTGTGCCCAGTGATAAAGGTGAATTAATCTCTGATTGAAGAGATCCATAACCAATGGCGCACGATTGTCTGAAACTCATGAGTAAGTTGGTCGATTGAATTCAAAACTCTCAGCACATCACAGAATATTTTGGGGTCTTGTAGGGGATTTTGAAGGGATTGATTTAGATTATGGATTTTACATCTGCATATTTAATTACAAAGATTACCATGAAGGTCTTGCGGGCGGTACTTGGACATGCTAAACAGTCAGTAAATGGGAACTAACTTTGTTCCATCTCAAGCTAAGACACAACAACGTTGGTATCCACATTATGCATGGAAGAGTTGACAAAAAACGCGAATACACGATGAATTATGAGATCCAGATGGAGTAGTTTCTCTTAGAAGCCATAACTCGCTTTCATTGTGTACATTTTTCCCCCCATCTACCAGAAAGGAAATATAGAAAATATGACATTAATGTACTGTTACAGAACCAGCCGTGTTCACTCGTAGCATTTAGAACTAGTAATTAGTGATGTAGTGTTAAGAAAGATGTCGTAGGCGTGTAACATGGCTGAATTTTATCTTCTTTTATATCTTCAAAATTGACCAATCCATCTCACTGAACACGTCAAAAATGTTCATGTACACAAAAATTACTAGGCAGAAAAAGGGATTCTCAATCTCAAATCAGAGACTAATTTCCCAGCATAACAACAGAAAGCGAAAATTGTACACAACTCTCATTCATATTTTGGTAAGATCGCCAGCATCGAGCAAAACCTGAAATGCACAAAACTATCACCCTTCTGCCTAAAAAAACTATGCCATGAAGGGGTTGCAATATTTTACAATGTTGGTTGTGCTAGAAAAAAAATTTAAAAAAGAAAAGATAAAAAACGCAAAATATATTGCCCAACAAATGAAAACAAGACTGGCCAAAACAATGGAGTTTCAAGAAAATCAAAGAATGTGTGAAGCACCAGCCGCAAGTCAAAGAAGCTGCAGTATAACCTACAAAAAGAAGGAAATTTGTATCAGTTCAATTGTTTGCGAAAAAACATTTATAAGCAAAACCATGTCTATCGGGTGTATCCACACAGTTCACACACTGACAGTACTCGCAACAGCAATTCAAGAACTCCCCAACTATAGTTCCGACCTGAGCAGAATTATAACCAAGGGCTGACTAAAATGCCAACTCCCACATCAAGGCCCAAAGCCTTGCATGTTAAGCCATGGGCAGCATGTTGAACTCTAATGACTAGTCGAGGCACGTGATTAATTGTGTAGACACTATTCATAAAGGTTTTTCCCATTTGATTTGCTCGTTAACATCAACAGGGAACTCTAAATACACTGGTCTTTCATTACTCAGGTACTCATATATTTAGATTAGTACTCAGATGATGCCGGTCTAATGAATAGCTTTGTAAGTTCTCTACATGTATTACTGCATGTCTATTCTAAAATCTACTCACCTTGTCATCACAGTTACAAATAAATAAATTCAAGACTGCTATGCTTCATATACCTTAGGTTTTAACCTTCGACGCTATAGGTCACTTGCTATTGCACCCACACCTGCATGCTCAAAATGAAATTGTGACTAAAGTGTGGAGCCTTCTTTCTAAATTATAAAAATAATCACATATAACCTGATTTTGCCATGAAAGATTGTTTAATGCTTTATAGCATGTTTGGCTGTGCTATAAAGTAAGTCAAATTTACGTTTGAGTTACTTATTTTGCCAAACATGATTTTCAGAATTAATTTTATTTCTAACATATCTTAATTTTTATAGATGATAAAAATAAGAACCCCCACCTCTAAATTCCATTCCCTCCAATGGAATGAAGTAGCTATTTTAGGATTGAGCAACTTACCCATATTCCTTCCCTTTTCACTGGCTCACGTGCAAGCAAATAAATAAAATTTCTCTCCACGTCGTACACATGACTCTAGACTATGGCATATTTAGTGCCTGTTTTAATTGCCCAAATGCTGCAGGATGCATTCTAGAAATGGCAGCATTAAATGGTTCCCCATGAAGAGCAGCACATGTTCGGAGATTTTCCCTCACCGAGTTCTCCAAGGAAATCTGGTTTATTGGGTCAGAGAATTTGATCTGCAAATTTAACAAGTAAATAAGTAAAAAATCATCAGACCAACTATTCGTGATTCCATGAAATACAGCAGCAGTATACCTGTCTCCTCCTCAACTCTTTGCTAGGAACTTGTGAGCCGCTGGAGTACATGTTATCACTACTGTAATCCACAAGTAAATTCGATTTGCAATCAGAAAACAATATTATAGGATCTGTCAACGTGATCAATCATACTAGGACAAGGACAAGGTCAATGATATATATCAAACCTTGATTCCTCTTCAGTTAAGTCCTCACTTCCACCCAATATCACACTTGTGCATACGCTACAAAGAAATACAGAAACATCACATCAAGGAATAAACCACTGCTGCTAGAATAGCACGTGATATTATCAACGAATTTGAAGAGGTACCTTAAGATCTGATCGAGTTTATCAAGTACTTGAGGCAATCTCAAAGTTAAAATTATAGAAAGAGCTAAACCAAGTGTCTTCTTCTGGGTGGAAATTACATTGTCAACCTGCACCCATTTCGCGGGGAAGGGGGAGGGGCGGTGGTGAATTTTAAGAAGAAAGGTCCACCTAGAAATGTAAATTAGAGAGGAAAAAAAGGTAGCAAACACTGAAACTGAATCCATATCAGGCTCAATGAGAAATGCAAAATCACAGCGACGCATATTGCATATTCAGAAGACAACAAATCAATAAAGGCCATTGGTGATATACCACCCCAGAGGAGCTGTAGGAACAACAATGCACAGTACTCCACGAATCAATCCCACATTTCCAAGACATCATATGGCATGACAGCATTAAGGTTTCAGGAAAAAAGGTCATATGATAAGGCTGTTGGCANTGGTGATATACCACCCCAGAGGAGCTGTAGGAACAACAATGCACAGTACTCCACAAATCAATCCCACATTTCCAAGACATCATATGGCATGACAGCATTAAGGTTTCAGGAAAAAAGGTCATATGATAAGGCTGTTGGCAGATTTATGTATAACTAAATTTTAAGTTTTTACGCCTACACATTTTATACCTCCGACGTTTCAAGCACCTATCTAAAGCGTGTATAACTCCAGGGTCAAGAAAACATCATTTTGCACCTCAAGAAAGTGTCTTCACAAAGAATAAATAGAGAGGACAAACACATGCGTGAAAGAACTTTCATGTACATCTAATAACATGGCATCGCGAGGATTACACAAATCCAAACAATAAGCATAGGCTGGGGAATCTGCATGTTGCTGTACCTGTTATTGATAGATTGCTAATGTAACACCAATGACTTAATATGTAATTATCAAGATGCCCAGAATTCAGAAAGAGAAAATTTTAAGTGGTAAACCATGCATGTATCATTACAAACCATATTTTTTCCAAGATGAAACAGAGAGCATTTAAATTACATCACAACGAATACAAAGACAGAAATTCTAACCTTGTCAAGCCATACATCTACCAGGCAAAGAAGTATGCTTTCTTCACTTGGGAATCCAGCTTTCTGTAAAAGTGCTAAAAGTGATGGTTCTGATGTCAGTTGCGCAAGGTAATTAGTGTTCATGACTAAAACCCTTGCTAGTATGGCTGCTGAAGATGCTTTAACAGCTGTTTTAGAAGGATCGCGATCATCTCCTCCAGTCAAGCATATGACGATTAATTTCTAGCAAGATATTGTAAAATTTGAACTCAATGAATCTATCTAAAGTGGAGGATAGAGAAAATAGGGAAACCTAAGGATGCTGCTAGAAAAACTATCAAATCTAAAGCAAAGAAACCCAATTACCTGTATAATTGTGCTAATTAACTGGGGCACCTCAGTCGGGAAACACTGCAAGATTGTAAAAGTAGATGGATATTATTTACTCAAAATTCATTATCGTCTGCAATTGCATCTCATTCAAAGTCAAATCTAAAACAAGATGGCATTCCCCTTCTTAAGAGTCCAGATTCAGTTGCAGCAGCATATATTACAGTCATCGAATAAGTACTAAAGCCACTGTTTGTAAAGGTCAAACCACTTTAAAATCAGATCAAGACAAGCTTTCTCAATTTTAAAACACAATCCATAAATTCACATGCTATTCGAACTTGTAAAAACTGGTTTTGCTTCCTTCAATAATGCATTACTATTAATAAAACCTTAATTAGTCAGATCAATTCAGTTGCAAAGTCGATTACATACCAATGCTACTTGAAAACGGCCAAAACATTACGAAAATCAGATCTGACAAGCTTAGTCCCCATCTAATTTAAAATGCAATATGCAAATGAAAAACTTACTTGAATGTGAAAAATGATTTGCTCCCTTTAATATCATAGTGCTCTATCAATATAACTTAAATATATATATAGCAGTGAGTTGGATTAATCCACTACCTGAATTAAAGTATCCACAAGCGGAAGAATTGAAAGCAACCCCCTATCATTGACATTACCAACAACCAAATCTAGAAGTTTTGCAAGAGTAGATGCGTGCATATTGAGAAATTCAATTCCACCCAAAATTATGTAGCTTTCAATGATGCTGGCAGCCATCTGCATGTCATATCAAATGTCAAGCGAATGTAACCTTCCAAAAAAATATAACTGCTGAAGAGTAACGCCAAACCTTTAAGTGATCAAAGCTTCTTTCCAAGATTTCCACCAGACATGGGAAATGGCTTAATAGCTGAGGCATTATTGAGGGGGCATGAGAAAGAGTGGCTTCCCACAGCTGCATGCCAGTGAGATTGAAGGGGGCAAAAAGAAAAAATGGTAAGCCTTACAACTGATTAGGACCAGTCGTGAAGTTAGATGTGAATATGACATACCTGCATGGTGTCTTCCAAAAGTTCATCAGGGCTATCTACACCGATCCCACTCTGTAAAATGGGGACTACAATGTTGTAACAGATAGGTGATTGATAACCAAGTGCAACTACAAAGTTCCTGAGTGCTGCCAAAAGCTGAATCTGCAGAAGGCTTTCACCGGGGGATTCTTCCCAGGCCTATAAAAGTACATTAAATCACAATCTAATACGCTGGAAGCTACACACTTCACAAAAATTGTTCGTATCTATGTCTCTAGACTTCTTTTTTGCCTTTTGAACGCATAAAAGGGCAAAAATGGCCACTCAAGTGAATATTACTAAAACTCAAAAGAGTGTACCAGAACAAAAATTAGTCTTTGCATTTTTCTTTTGATCCCAATAACTGTAGCAAACAACCACCATGCAATTGTTACCAGCATGGACAAAGAAAAAACTCAAAAATGAACCTCCTCATCTATATAGGGCAGATGCATGAATTCTACTCAAACTTGACTGAGATGGGTAAGAAAATCCAGTAGGCAACAAGGCAATCTTATCCCCTAATAGATTTCATAAAAGATAGCCTGTGAAAATTAAAAATGGGAATGGGAGTCATGCCTCATTTCCACAATGAACATATGGAATCAGTTTAGGGATGGCAAATAAACCCGACAAACCCGATACCAGCGGGGCCCCGCCCCGACAGGGAGGGGAAACCCGCTTAATCGGGTATTCGGGGCGGGGACGGGTACGTTTAATTTTTTGTTTTTTTTTTTATAATTCAATACTTTAAATTGAAATTTTCATTAGTTCTAATAAAAAATGGCAATTAAAATTATTTGTCTAAGTCTAATGAATGAGGGCAATAAAAATAAATTATCAAAAACTAAAAAAAAAAAATTAAACGGGGAATGACCCCCGCCCCGCCTTAAATGGGGAACGGGGCGGGGACGGGGCGGGGAATTGCTTAGCAGGGCGGGGGTGGGGGCGGGGGAGGTATCCCTGCCCCGCCCCGTTGCCATCTCTAAATCAGTTCCAGAACTATTAATAACATAAAGCCATGGGGTCACGGTGATAATTTTAAACCTTCAATTCCTTACGGTTTCAATTTTTTCTTCTTGTTTTTTCCATTTTCGTTTGTGGTTTAAAAAGGAAGTGGGATAGTTGAAGAGAAAATATGGCATTACTTTCTTTAGAGTAGAAAACAAAAATGTATTCTTAAGTTGTATAAAGCAGTCTATATATAGCAAAAAAAAAACATAAATAAGTTTAGAATCGATACCTTCTGGAAAAACTGCATCAACTTGTTTGCATACGGAATAACTTCAGTGACCCGTGCAATGAGACTAGCGATTGTATTCAATACTTGCACCTGAACGTGAAGTTTATGGAAACGAATGTTAAATAGATAACTTGGTCTATAATATTATCGAGGAAAATATGAGCCACGTAAAAGAAAAAAGCATGTTGAGATTTTGAATTGGTGCATTTTCTACTGCAAGTAAATCAATTAATTAATAATTGCAACAGACAGACCACATAACAAAATGAGATGTGATCCAGTGACTTCATAGCACTAGGAAATAAATCATATTTCTTCTTAAATGTTTACTCTATCATTTGTTTATTCTAATGAGATTTTATTCTTCATTGAATTATAATTTTAGGTCACTGACCTTCATGTCAAGTACTAACCATTAGTTCCTAATACCAATTTAAATTTAATAATAATATTTCAGGGGCTAGACATGTCAAAAAAGTCATGAAAGCATCATGACTAACTGTGTCCCACAAACAACTGACCAACACTGGAAGTTTTGTAGATATATTTGCGCTAGATGGTAATAGACTTGCATAAAGAAACCACCTGTCATTAGTAGGTAAAAATCTATAACAAGCCAAGACAACATAAAACAATGGCAGGAAGTTTCATAACTAGGGCTTTGGATGTACATCAGAATCTAGATCCACTAGTTAAGAATAAAGCTAGATATTTCCTTCCAATAAAAAGCGTGACAAAAAGCTGGATATAAATTTGTGAAATTCGTGCTATTTCAAAGCATTAGCTCACAAAACAATAAGTATCCAAAAATTACAGAAGACAGATAGATGCATTTTTTGATACATTGAGATACACCAATTGAATATTTAAAAAATCTCAAGAAATGATTTGCGGAAACTAAGTTGTTGAAAAATACATAATAATATTTCCCTGGATTACGCCACCAAAAGGAATAACTTTCACAGCATCATTGCAGGGTGATTATTACAAAGTTGTGTTGGTCATGAAAATGCACCGACTAATTGTACAATAACACCTCAACACCAAATGCCAAAGCCTATTAGAAAAATAAAGACTGATGTAAAATAACTAAAAAGTATTTAGCATGTGATATAACAGAATTATGAGAAAGCAGAGCAATAGGTAAGCCCGTGAAGGATTACATTCATAACTTAAGCTAAAGCTCTACTCTATTTGGCATCGCTCTTCACGTTACTGTGATATCATTTTAAGGTTAGGACACCTGAATATATGACCTACCCCAGATGTAGAGCAAAGTCAAACATCAACTACGGATTCTAAGATTCGCGAACAATATCAAATACTGTTGTCAGAAACCATTTTCTTGCCAAAAATTTACTGTGCAAAACCCAGAATTATGCAGAACATCAATATCAAATCCTTTCTCCACAGTAAAAATTACACTCAAATAAGAGTTTGTTGGGCTTCTCTGACACTTTGTCAAGGGGTGGAAACAATTATCTGTAAGAAATATAAGATAACCAATTAACTGCATTAAACGAAGAAACAAATAAGTAAAAATTACCGATCTCCAATAGGCTCTTTATTGACCCAATCTTCTTTATTTTATAGAGTCAATCCTCATTTGAGGAGTCCAACAAACTATGTATCTAATAATAAAAATAAAGAGTGAATTGGACTCTCCAAAATGTAGAGAGCAAAACTTACTCTCTATAACACTTGTAATGATTTATTTCATTATTTAACAATTTTCTATTCATTTTTTTGGAGGGAAACATGTAAATGAAAGGAGGAAAAAGGTTGAGCCCTAGTTGTTAATAGAAAACCCCCAAAATAAAGAATAAATATAGAGTGTTGTTGAACTTGTATAAAAACCACTCTTTATTTTTGAAAATTCTTAAAGATACTCTTTATATGGGAAAATATGTTCTTTATTATAAAGAGCATTACTGAAGATGCATATCAGTAATTGAAATCTGAAATGCCAGAAGATGTGATCCATTCCTCTTAAATTGAACTAGGGTATAGCTAGTAGCCAAATCTAACGAGTGCAATAATAAAATGAGGCACCCAACACAGCAACGCAGAAAAGCTAAGGATTAAACAAAAATTTCAAATCCAGAAAATGGAAAAGTCGGATGCATGATCAACATAAGCCAGAACAGAAAGTATACAATTTACCTTAGAGTCGAATTCCTGGACTTCCTCTACCAGTTTGAAACATGAATCCCAACACACTGGAAGAAGATCCAAAAAATCTGGCTCCGAGAAGTTTGCATCTTCAATATGGAAATACAAGGACCGTGATGCTGCCAACTAAAAATGAAGAAAGAAGAACTTCAACAATTATGCAAACCAAATCAAATCAAAGCAATTTAAAATAGATTTTTGAAAAAAGGTAAAACAACGGGAAAGACTAAATGTTTGAACAAAGTGTATTATACCCTGACGCACAAGTCTCTGTCCTGAAGCAATTTGATTAAAGCACAGTATACTGGTCTTCTGGTGTCATCTTTAATCTGCGGAAAAAGCAAACAAGATAAACAAATTTTCAAAAAACTAGTTACATAATAAGAGAAAAATAAAGAAACTTAAGATTTAATCCAGCCTAGTACAACCAGCTGTTTTATTGTTGATAGATATGCAGTCTCATTAATCAGGCTGTCAAAAGGTCAAATGATCAAGTGAAAATTTGGCAAAGGCTGAGTCTAACCCAGTTATATACACTGAAATCCAAATCTAAATCCTGCTGAAGACAAAATGTGATCCGACCCAAGTCTGATGGATCCAAAAATAGTACTAACACGGTGATAAAATAGATGGAGTTCAATTATATCTTGCACATGGAAAGAATCGTTAGAAATAAATTTAACACGCACACATTCTCTTTTATTGAGTAATGAAATGTGTAAACTAACTTACCTTATGATCATCATAATGAGCTTAAAGTATATTATATTTTCTTGCTGAAGCAGAACGCAAATGAAGATTACGGAACCCATGCAAACACAGGGCATAGTCCACTGATGGATAGCAATTCAACCTTAACTTTGGTTTATACGTGAATTATGATGGATATCGAAGTTATACTTTTAGTGAAACCTGAATTCGAGTGGAAGTCCAACTGCAATTTAATCCTTGGGGACCGTATCATAAAATTTATATTGACATTGATATATGAGAACTTGAGAACTGAATACAAATTATCGGGTAAGGTGTACATGAAATTGCATGTAAATACATATCCTAAAGTCCACATAAAATACTTCCAGCCTATTCAATTCTCCGAAGTTAATTGAGCGAAGTGCATAGGATTATGTAGGGAAGTGCATTTCTTTTCCTTTCTTTTTGCTGCATCAGTCTAATTGGTTACTTCAAAAGGCTAAAACGTTACGGACATACTGAGTTTAAAGCTGTTTGACTTCAGCTGCCAGCTCTATATACAAACTACTACAAGTATTCAGATCAAGCAAAGGCACATCCACATTCAAGCGCATTACAGCAACCAAAGCCACACCAAAATCCATCCTCAAGACCTTTCATAGAGGTAGAAAATTAGATAGAGTGCATGAAATCAGCAGCAGCAAATCACATGATATCAAGTGCATTACCTCCGAAACCCACTGCCCCAGAATCAATGCAACTTTCCTGTGAATGATTCGCATGTTTGGATGATCGTTTGTAAGTTCAAGAGATAATGCACCATTGAACCTAGATAACAGTTCCAGTAGAATGTTCAGTCATAAAACTACACTGAAAAAAATGATAACAAGTTGTAAAGGAAGAAGAAAGATCTCTTTTGGAATTAGCATGTAATGCACAGGATAGATAATATATCTAATCGTAGGGAAATCAATTAGGCAGAATAAAAAATTTAACAAAGAAGGTTTTGAGTATGCATAATACAACAAAAACCGTCCTGAAGAAGGCTAGGTTGTGCATTGAATGTCAAACTGTCCTCCATTTCTACAAATGTAGAATGGTCATCAATAATTAACAACTCAATTAATTTACTTTTACTAGGGTTGGCATCAAATCATCAATGCATATACATTAATAAACAGGTGCTTTCAAAATGGAGCTGTGTCACAATAGAACTGTATCAAGACCTTTCCATACAAAATTGTTTCAACAGACAATAGGTTATTGCCAGATATTGGAATTTCCAGTAACAACATGGTCAACCAAATACGAGGTTGTCAATTTATGCAAGTCAAACATGATAAGTGGAAGAAAGGAAAACACCCACCAGTCTTTGAAGCTCAGATAATTTGAGAGCTCATAATAAATATAAGCAGCAGCACCATAAGCAGCATCCTTGAGAAGCAGTGCTCGAGTCATTTCATTAACAGAAGAAGGGCAACCATTCATTGCCTCTTGAAGAATGGAAACCACAACAGGGCCTAGCAGCTGTAAATGTGGATGATAATAATCAGCAAACCACCCCTTCACAACACATACTAAAAGGTTTATAGCTAAGTCTTAAAGAGTTATACTTAAAGTTGAAGAAACCTACTTGGCTGTGATTCTCAAACAAAACAATGTATAAGGCTTCAGCACATGGCCTCAATCTCTCCGACCACAAAACTGAATCTTGTTCATGATGAAAAGACTCGGGGTTCTGGTACCACTCTTCCAAATCACTTGGTGTTAAAACAAAATATCTGTTTCAGAAGTAATAGCAGCACTAAGAAGAAACACGACAAAACGTGATAAAAGAGAAGTGACATGACAAGAACAATAATATCCTAATTACATCCATCACTAACAGCACCCTATATAAACAGCAATATTATTCTCCAGTAAAAGACAGATTAAATGTGAAAGTCGAAAGAACAAGGACCAGACCAAAAGTTCTCTAGTAAATGCAGAAGATCTTGAAATTTGAAGTTTCAAACTTCCATTAAAAATTCTGTTCATTCTAGAGTTCATGCCAGGAAAATATTCATCCAATCGCCCAAGTGTATTATTTAGATTCAGCCAAGAATACAAGTAGTTTACATACAATCAGAAGATACCAATAGGAGATAAGGTCCTTTTTTCATCTTAGAGGAACAAGGTTCAAAGGTCTACAGAGAGAAAAATGTAGCCATTTTACCTTCTCTTTATGAGCATCTGATGCGAATAACAAGTCATCAAATATCCAAATCACATGTGAGGAAGAATATCATATATCTGAAATTCTCCAAGTCCATAACACAATACAGATTATTCGAAATCACATTTGAATCAGTTGAAGGTAGTATATATTTGAATATCTTGCAAGTACTATCCATGATTTATGAGAGAACAATCATATACAACTGTCGAGGTCCTAGAAGCCAATAATTGTACTTGGCAAAATGAAAAAATCCAGAGAGAGTGAGACCCCTATCATTTCAGTTAGCTCCTGGTGGAAGCATTGTTCCAATCTATATACATTACCAGAACCTATATCGATGCATAGAACTAAAATAAAATAAAAGAAGAGAAATAATAACATCTGGATGACTTCATTCTTACCTCCTTATTAGCACATTACACAACAACACTACTCGTTCACCAGGCAAAAGGGTCGCAAGGACACCAGAAACTGCAGTAGATAGGTTTTTCTTCATCTGCTCATGGGTGAATCTGTTGTCATCCATAACACGGCCAGTAAAGCGTGGCTTGTATTCTTTACATTCCAGAAGAGACTTTACCATTGACATGCACTGTATCTGAAATTCTTCAAATGAAAACATATCTGGTTCGGGATTTGTGATCTTATTTAAGCAAAAGTCAATGACAGGACCACAGACATTTTTATCGCCAAATGAATAAGGATGTCTGCACTGAATTGCAATTAGAATCTTCATTAATTTAGTGCATGCCTTCTTCAAGAACTCCCAGAATTTGGGATGTTTCTCTCGAAAAGATGAATCTGCAATTAAACTGTAAATCAGCGTACTTTCAAATGTCCAAGAGAAAATAAAAAAACTCTTATTATGTAGTCAAATAAGTGATAATTAAAACACTAAATATGTATGACGCATTACTAATCCAATTCCTTCCAAAAGTTTCAGGAAAAAGAACAAAAAGCTAAAATGCAATCGAATATGTAGTCAACATCTCCGACACATTCTTTTTGTCCATCCATTATATAAGAATAAAAACATCAAGATATAACATGATAGCAAAAAGATGAACTGATAGGATTAATTTATACATGGTAATGAAAGGTAGCTAAGGATACTGGGGTTTATATGTATCGAGCAATGTACAATAACCTAAAACTAAAAGATCTAAATAAAATAAAATACGTGGAGTAATCTCACAGTGCGGGAAAAACGATTGGATGGCATTCAACAGGACTGTAGATATCTCCTTGACTGGCCGTACCTCCTAAAACCAATTAAGTTCTATTAATGCAAGAAAACCCTAATACATCCTTTAAAAAGACAATGAGAAAATGAGGAAAAGTGTGAAATGAAGCATCAGGTGGAAGAATAACCACGCACCTGTATAGACATTGCATCACTTGGAAAACCAGAGACTATCAACTGACGTATAATTTTTGAACACAGAAACCATCTTTCACATGTTAGGTACAGATCGTCGGGATGCAACTCGGAAGCATTTTGAGCAAGCATGGAAAAACCGTGCAATATTGTCTGTGCATCGCTCTGCCAAAGTTGCCAGCTGTAATCGAAGAATTGGGACGCTATCTGGCAAATGAGCAACCATCGAAAATATCAAGTATATATGAGCATGATCCCTTATAATATATATCAATCGGCAGCGGGATAAAATGAATAAATTCTACAAGAAATCTAAGAAACATAAAAAGATATACATCAATTTTGATAGGAATTTGAACTGCATGGCCACAGGAGCCATTTTCTGTATGGAATAAATCAGTTCACTTCAATTCTATTAGATATTGTGTTTATAATTCAATTCTACAAATTTAGCAGGCCAGAGCTAAAGGTTTTGAAGCTGTATATCTTAAATTGCTACATTGACTCTCTCTATAGCAGGCTGTATAAGCTGCCTACTGATGAATCACTGGGATTACAGTACACTTGACTAATTGAGGGGGTTCTATTTACAGTTTAGTGGGAGAACATGTCAGCCTCCCACATAGCATGCTAGCTACATGATCATGTTTAGATAAGTTTTATGATCTGCTTGTATTGTTATTAAGATCTACCACCCCTCTTACAAACGTCAATTTTCAAATCCACTTGAACTAAAATAAAAGGTTGATTGTGAATTTGTGCAAAACAAAAGGCTTTGACCTATAACATACATAGCATGTGACAATTACACTGTGTTTGACATCAGAAAGAGTGCACTATTTTATTCACTTTTCTATTACACAAAGAAATAAGAAAGTACAATATCTCGCACCTCAGCGAAGGTCCTCTGGTCGGAAGTAAGGCGTTTAGTTGACAACTCCTTCAATGTCCGGAAAAGGATCATGAATATTCTATGAGAAGAAAGAATGTCAGAAGATTGTAGCTGTTGTGCTAAGACAGAGAAGAGATCTGGCCTGCATGCATAATAGTTCAATAGTTTCAGTGCACAATGGTGAAAAAAATAAAGTATAACGTAGAATATACAAAAAAATCATATTTATAACATGACAACATAACTATGAATTTGCGGAAATCTCATGCCTTGAGAAGAAGATGCCTTCGCCAAATTATTGAAGTATTAAGCATGCCAAAATCATGCTTAGATCACAAAAATTATAAATAAATTGTATGTCCTCTTTTCTATACTATGAACAAATTATTCCATTATTCTTCACTACTTGAATAAGCTAAATCAAGTCTTCCCTATAGAATCCCGGCAATTGCTTTGCTCAAAATGTTAATCCCCATTTTGGCCCTATGTCTTAAAACTCATTTCTCCCCAAAGTCATTTTCAACCACTTATTCCATGGGATCCACAACTTTTCAACCACATATATGACCAACTTTTATTAAAATTTACCAAAAATCTAATTTTTATGCAAACCAAACAGGGGCTAAGATTATAAAGTAAATAGAACGAATGACAACACAAACAATATTTTGTCGATTATATATCATTAAGAAAAATTGGAATAGATGTCATACCATTCCTTAGGATAGTCAATACGAGCAATCTTTGAGATGATAACAGCCAATGTAAGAGCAATCTGTAATGTCAAAATTGATCAACAATGTAAAATTACAAAACCTAAGAGTGTTGTGATTAGAAGAGAAGAGAGCTACATCATTTAATATAAGAGATTCTTTAGAGAAGGTGATGCGGACATCATTTTTATGGAATTTTTATTATTTACGTTCTATTATTATTGGGCTTGTATTAATGGGTTGGCACAAGCCCAATACTAGTAGGTTTAGGTTTTTGCTATTTATATGGTTTTCACATTATAATTTAGACAAACGATGAATGAATGAAAATTAAGTTTTAGCTTGTTGCCACGTTTTCCTCCCCTACTTCTCCCCTTTCCCTCGTTTCTTCTCTGGTTTCTTTCTCCTTCTCTCCGATTCTTCCCCCTTTCTTGATGCGGACATCAATCATCAAGATTTACTTTTTATTTTTATTGGACTTAATAGTTATGTTTTCTATTATTGGGCTTGTACTAGTGGGTTGGCCCAATCTCATCACTTGGCTAGGTTTTTACTATTTAATGGGTTTTTTCATTGTAGTTGGATTAATGAATGATTTGATAAAAAATAAGATTGGCCGTTGCCACGTTTTTCCCTCTCCTTCCAGTTTTTTTTTCTTTTCAGCTTTTTCCTTTCTTCTTCTTCTTCTTCCTGTTTTCCTCTCATTGATTCTACATCAAATTTGGTATCAGGGACAAACCTGGTTTCCATCATCAATTTGCATCCCAAACACTGCTAAACAACATTCAACTATTAATCCAAGAAAAAAACACAGCCTCAACAGTTCACAGCCAAACCTCGTTTCCTTCATCAAATTAGTTGCAAAATATATTCGAGTCAAAGACCTACAACCAGCCGCTTTCTCTCTTATGACAGTTCAACCGCTGGCCACACAAAAAAAATAATGTTCAGCCACCCGTCGACAACAACCCAAAGCACCTACCACCAAGCATGACTCCAATTGTCAGCCACAATCAACCACACCAAACGATAGCCGGCGGCCACCACATACTGCAGAACACCAAAACTCCCAACCAAAATCTATTAACTGCCATACAATATCCCTACACAAAGCATACATACTGCCCTAATTGCAATTGCCAGCTAGCACGACACCCATAACCGTTTCCCATCGACGCACACGCACCAGTGGAAGAAAGCACAAAAAAAAACAATATACAGCCACACCATCTACAGTTGCCAAGGCCGTAGACAGTTCGATCGCCAAACGAGCCAACCTTTGATCGCCGCCACAAAATCAGAGAGTGATGTTGGGTAATTTCCTTTAACGCGATTCAGTCGTGTCAATTCCACCGTCGGCAGTCCACGATTTTTCTACAACAGACACGGTTGTTATTTCAATTTGGGTCCCTGCTGGTTAATTTGTATAAGTTTTAAAGTTCGGTCTATTTGTTCAATTGTTTTAGTGTAAAAAAAGGGAAAAGGAAAAAAAAGTGTGAAAAAAAACAAAAAAGAGTATTTTTCTAACACATTTTTGTAGGTATCTCTCTGACCTACTGATCGGTTCAGTTACTTCAATGAACAAAACGAGGAGCTACTGTTTCTTTGTTCTTGGAGATCAATTACTTGGCGCTCAATTACTTCGACGAACAATAGGGAAGCTACTATTTCTTATCTTTAGTTTACATTCCTGTTCGTTTAAAATTTGCATCAATTAAATTTTTGTGTTGCTGTTATTCCACTTTTACCTACAATTCACGTCACTAAATCCCTAATCGTGTTATACTCTCACTTTTATCCTACTTATTTAATTCCTAACCACGATATATTCTCACTTATTTTACGTGACTAAGTTGTTGAATCATATTTGACATTTGCTTTATTATTTTACATAAATCAACGGTATTAGCTTGCCATATTTGGTTTTACATAATCCCAAAAAATATATAATAATAATAATAATAATTTGTTTTCATTTTAAAACGAGTTATTTATTGATATCTCCATAAACTTCATTTCGTTCATCGCATGCAGCTGCATAGTGGTCGTTTTGTCGAATCTAGCTCCAATACACTTCATTTAGCTGGTAGTATGTTGCATGCAATTGCGTTGTGATCGTCTTATCATATTTAGTTCCAATAACCTGACCATGGA
>CAIGRP010104861.1:0-19955 GCA_903798385.1 Fraxinus cuspidata | reverse complement strand
AATTTAACAAATTCAACTTATATGTATATATTTTTTAATTTTTTAAATGTATATTTTATAAATTTTTGTAAATATATATATTTTTAATTTTTTAAAAAATTAACGATTCGATGCCGATTCAACCTTTTGATCCCTGATCTTTTCTCTTTTTTCTCTTTTTCAGGCTGATGGTCAGATTGATTTTTAAAACATTACATATTACTTGAGAGAAATGTACAAATTTTGTGATTAATCAACTTAAATTTATGAAAAACCTTTGAAAAGCAAAATCCAAAGACACTAATTCTAAAATAAAATGTTTTCTAGACTTTAAAAATGTTTTAATCGAAAACCTTAAAAAAGGGAAATCATTTAAATCTTACTTGATCAGAAAAACTATTAAAATCGCTAAACAATATTTTACTTGTTTAAATAACATCATCTTTGATAGCCCAAAAAGACTTCAAACAAAAGAGGGAACTATGCTATGATGATTATGTCAAAAGTTCTCAACTTCTCACATAAATATATTCCCACTTGCTTATTTTTTTTAAAGAAAAAAAATCAAAATTGTTGTCCCATTTCAAATTAATTACTATAATATAACTTAACTGAGACATTATTGAGAGAGAGAGAGAGAGAGAGAGAGAGTTTATTTATTTTATTTTTTTATGGGTAGAAAGGCACAAACATAAAGCATTCTGGAGTGGAATTTCTTTTAAATTCCTAATTGGGTAACCTTAAAATCCCAAAAAAAAAATACAGAGACCATTATGGTATCATACTGTACTACGTATTTTACTATGTGACATATCACACGTTCTTGCCCAAATTACTTGGGCATTCTGGTCATTTCACAAGTCTAGGATGCCAGTGGGCACTAAAGTTCAGCAGGGAGAGGGGTTATGCAATCACTGAATTATCACTAAATATATTCGCACCACATTTTTTAATAATCAAACTATATTTTAATTGTAAGAAATGTTAATAATCTTTATACATTATTACATTTATGTCTCAAGCCTTCGCATTCTTATTCTCGAATTAAAATAAATTGTTCGTGATTATGATTTGTCTTCAAAATTTTCTTTAAGATAGAGTAAAAGATTCGTTTGTCCACTGTATTTTTAAATAAATAAAATAAATATTAATGCAAAATTACGATTAACTATTTAATCCTCATTTTATGGCACATTGACAATATTTTTGAACGAAACTCATAATTAAGGACAATATATATTTTTTTTATCAATGAAATGTTAAAAATAAGAATGTAATGAAGAAAAAATAAAAATATAAGTGCGATGATGAGTAAAGTTTAGTGACCTTAAGCATGATTAGTCATGGTTGAACGTGCATTGCACGTTACTTTGAAATATTTTATAAGTGTTGTAAAAGTAATAATTGATATCATTTTGTTAAGATGATTTGATGAACCTCAAACGAACTAAAAAAAAAATTTAGGATAAAAATTTAAGAGAAAACAATTACACTGTCAAAACTCAACTTTTATGATTCAAATTTTTTTGTAATGATAAAATACTACAAATAAGCAACATTTTTATATTACATTTAGTACATAAGAATTAATTGTTAATACATGCATTTAAATATCCATTAAAATTGCCAGATACATGAATAGAAATAAGTTCATCTATAATAACTTTATTCATGTAGATCAATATTCACCAAGTCAAAATTCATTGATTCTAGATTAATGTTAATGTTAATTAATTGAGAATTAATAACACGAAATTCATATATGATAAGAATTTTGTAGTATTTATTACTTATTGAAAACGAAAAGTAATGTATTATTGAAATAATTGAATTGTAGTAGGGTTAAAATCATTCAAAAAATAATTTTTATTTTATGTGATATTTAAAATATTATAAATTAAAATTTGATGTACGTATGAAATAAAATAAAAGAAAAATAAATGTGATGTGATGTGAATACAAGTGTCCTAATTTCTAATTATTTGATTCTTTAATCATAATAATTTTTATTATTATAATTGTAAAATTTACGTGGAATGACGAGAATATCCAGTTTGTGCTCTCAAAATCATTTCTTGGTTCCCCACAAATAAATAAGTATTAGTAAGTGGGTTTTTAAGAGATGCATGGACCGCATAATTCAAAGAGAAAGTGGACCCAAAGTTAATATCTAGGGGAATAAATTGGATAAGCTTAAAAATAAATGTAAAGTTTACTATCAAATTATATATATTTGAGGAACCCTATATGTGTACAAATAATAATTATAAAAACTTCATTTTATTAATAATATTCTCACTGAACTACGAGCATGAAGCAGAAATATTAGGCGTTAGCTTTAATAAAAATGATTGGTGACGAGTGCAAGTTATTGTCCAAAATGTTTAACAAATTCGACTTATTGCTTGAATTCAGTAACAATCTCTCTTTTCTTCATGGAAGATAATTGATGATGTTTGAGAAAATTGTATTCATTCTCATGGCACGTCGCTAATTGTTATGATATAATATGTGTCACTGATGAATCTTAGAGTTCTCAAATAACTATTAGCTTAATATTAATGTAGGATGTATGGAAAAATTTATGCCGATGACTCGTAAACTTCCAAGAAAGTCAAACATGTTGTTGCATTATAATTTTCAGCACAATTGTTTGATCGTGATGTTTACTCTTTATAAAGGAATATAGTAATATTACTATGCATTGGAATTATGGTCAAAAAAAGAAAAAGTTCACTGAACTTTTTTCAGATGGTATGATGAAGAGTTACAAGAGCCAAAGAGACGAGACCTAGATAAAGACATAATAATCGTTCCGAAGGAATACTTGAAGGAATTTCTATCTAAAAGGCAATTCAAAATCTGAGGGAGATTTGTTAAGAATTTACCTTACATTGTCCTAAATAAAATCGGATGTGAATTTATATTGTCCACTTATCTTGACCTAAATACATGTTGATTTTCGACGACTTCATCATGGAGTCTCTACTTTCTCTAAATTGACATGTCTTTTTAAAAAATGAAAACAATTGTCTCTCCTCTCTCAATTGAAGGTTGACATTCCACTTGAAAATTCTAAAAATTGCAAAAGAGAAAATGAGGTGACAAAACAAAAATGAACCAACAATTAAAAAAGAAAAATATGGCAACAACAATTCATCATTATACCAGCAACACAACAACAATATAAATTATTCAATAGTAAGTTGACAAAGCTCCAACACTTCAATTTAAAAATTAACATGCAAGGCAACAACAATCCAACAACTAATAATTAATATGCACACAAGGCAAAGACGCTCCAAAATGAACATAGCAAATTAGCAATTAACAATTAAATACTTGCTAAGTGAGTGTATCTCAAGAATTGTGTAAAATTGAACACGGAGTGAGAGAAAGTAGAAATGAGCAAACAAGTTTGAAATCTATCAAAACAAGTAGATAAAATTTGTGTTAAATTAGACTTAGGGTGTGTTTGAGCCACATTATTTTGGAAGAATGTATTCTGGAATAGTAGATTGATGAATAATGTGTGGTTGAAAAAGAAGGAAAAGTTATTGATGTGATGAAAAATATTATTTTATTGAAGAATGTGTGATTGAAAATGAGTAGAAGAATGATAATGAAAATTTTAAAGTGTATGAAACAGGGCTGTATACTATGTGTACCAAACAGGTGCTTAATAAATTCATGAGAAAGCTAATTAGGTAAAATGGTTCACAGGTAATCATATGGTCCAATGTGGCTTCCTAACATATATAAATCATTAATCTTTTGAGTGTTATTTTGGTCTAAATTTTACATTTTGTTTAGACTTCTTGATTTTTTTTTAGAGATTATCTAAACATCACGGCACTTTAAAATGAATACGTAAACTCAACATAAGTTCTACCCAAGTACAATTAATTGCAAAAAGAATTGTTTGAACAAAGATTAATCGAGAAAAGACAATCAACCAAATAAGTTTCAACAATAAACCAATGATGAAATTACTAAAACAAATTTTCGATAAACAATCCTAATTTAAGATGATGTTGATGATGATGATAATAATAATAATAATAAAATCAATATTATTTCAACTAATAATTCCAATTGAATCGTTTTGCGCCTTTGTCAAGAAGAGAATTAGGGGAGTTTGAATTAAGGGCTAGGAATTTGGGTGCATTTTTTGCGCAGGCTACTATTTTTTTGGACATGGAACACGTATAATAATAATAATTTTTATTTTTATTTTATCAAAACTGCATTTCAGGTTGGTGGTTTGGAGGAAAATGGATATTGTACAGGTGTTTGTAATAATGTTTCATTTATTGTGTTATTTAATATCGAGTACTACATACAGAATTTGTACTAAAATTAATACATGAAAATTATCAAAAAGATGGTATTCTTTACTAGGAAAAAAAAAAAAAGTCTTAACGGTTTAATCAAAAAGTATAGTACTCCAAAGAAAGTTATATGACATATTGGTAAAATCCCCAACCAAACTTTTCAAAGCTACCTTATAGATTTCTTGTGACATTTCTACAGCATACATATAGCCAATTAATATTTTGATTACTTAATAATAATTTATAGAATTATGTTTCTTGTACATTCTTTGTTGATATCAAAGTTGACATCTCCCTATGTGTAGAAAGTTTGGTCATTGATTGAAAAAAATATTGTTCAAATCAATGTACAAAAATCTGTCAATTCACATAATGTCAAACTTGATGTACATATAATATGAGTTTACTTTATGATAATCAAATCTCACTCCTGTTTGACAATCATTAAAATATAATTTTTTTTCTCAAACTCATTTTTAACTGCACATTCTCATGATTCGGCACCTAAATTAAAATTTTTTATTTACAATTTTTAATCTCCAAAAAAAATCACTATTTCAAAACTCATTTTTTCTTTAAAAAAACTAATTTTAATGGCTATCGAATGGATGTATACGACTGATTAGTCATGGAACTAGATATGCATTGCAAAAATGAATGACAAACGGGGCTAAATTCCAAGGGCATTATTGTCTAGTGATTTGACTAACATTACACGAAAGGTACACTAATGGACAAAAAAGGGTATCCTCGTCAAATCAGAATTCATACCTCGGTCCTAAAATAGGAAGTCCACTGTATGAAATGCATAACCACCTACGCGTCAACCATCTATAAGGCTGTCGGCTCTTTTCAGTAACTGAGGAAGCCATAAGAATTCCGCCACGTGTCAACTACCCCAAAACCAGAAAACCACTAGCTGTTTTTGCATAAGCGGTTCTGCAGTTCTACCTCCCGACTTGCAGTCATACGTTCCTTATATAGTAGTATTCTGAAACTTCGGTTGCCAATCCTGCTTTTGTACTACATATACAGTAAGTTTTTTCTTTCTCTTTTTCAATCTTTTTCTTGGAATATGTGTTCAAAAATGATAAACCACCTTACTATCTTCTTCATATAGCTGTGTATAAATTATATTTTGTGGGATTTACATGAATAAATTATTATCCATGTAGAGAGAGAGAGAAGGTAGTCGATCGAGGGAATAATAATGGGGAGAGGGAAGATAGTTATAAGGAGGATCGATAATTCGACGAGTCGACAAGTGACATTTTCGAAGAGGAGAAATGGGCTGTTGAAAAAGGCAAAGGAGCTTGCGATCTTGTGCGATGCCGAGGTCGGAGTCATCATCTTCTCCAGTACTGCCAAACTCCATGATTTTTCCAGCACCAGGTCATTAATTATTCATTTTAATTATCGTCTTCTATATATATACACACATACGCACGCGCACATATACATGTTCTTATAATTTTCGAGGCTTCGAGATTTATTGTTTGTGATTTTGTAGCTTGCTATACTCTCAAGATCGATCTATGTAATCTTTCTAAATGATAGAGAATTATTAGCCATTCAATTAAAGATTATGTAGGTTTTTTGTGGTTTTTTATTTGTGAATTATGGGTAATGAAATACTACTAAAACTAATTAGACTCTAGAAGTTGGAGATATTGATGCTTTGCAAACACAAAATGCAGCAGATTTGAAAGATTATGCCATGTTAGGTAGGTAGATTGACGGTGTTAGTGATGAAAAAAATTAAGCTAAAAATTAACTTGTATTTCCTAATCTTGTCTAGATCCCTCCTCATCATAATGTTGTTTTTCCGTTGTCGTGTATTATTCTTCTCCACCTTCCAAGGTCCCCTAGCCTTTTTTATGCATCTCATTCAAGATTTTAGGGTCCACCCTTCTAATGTATCTCCCTCCTGTTCTAGCTTGGAAGGGTTCCACAATAGTTGAATTCTTGTACTCTTTACTCATTCTCTTCTATATGGTTCTCTTTCTCAATACATGGCTCATTTCGTAGGGAAACATTTTCGCGAGCATCATACATGAGCTATCATTACATATCTAGTTGTCAAGCCAATAGGAATACGTGTATGATTTTCATCGTTTCACTCTCATAAGGATGTTCACTCACAAATTGGATGTCAATAATGCTTTTTTATATGCTCTTAGAGAACGTTATCATAGAGCAACTTCACTTTTACTTATCTAGGTTATTGTAAGCTTCAAATGGCTTTTATGGCCTCAAGCGAACACCTCGAAGTGATTTTTGTTTTGACATCTCTATACTCATTTGTAAATATGTTAGCATATAACTATGTACTTGTAATTGTTTATGTCGCGGGACAACCATTCTTATAGGTAATAATGTAGATTTCACGTGACATTTCTTTGAGATCAATCGAATAAATTTCAATTGAAGGCTAGGGTGATACAAAGTACTTTCTTAGTGTTGAAATGCTATCAACCATGGTGGAAAGTCTTCTAGTCGACATAAATATATCTATGATCTTCTTACTAAAACATCGTGCTCAGTGCCAAAGACGTAACAAATGCCTATGTCCAGCCATAGCAGTTACACTCCAAGATAGCTCACCTCCTTCAAATATGCCATCTTGTAGTTCCAAGTAGTTGGCTGCCATGACCTGTCCAAAAATATCCTAAGTTGTCAATAGGAATGCACTATTCATGCACATTCCCATTGAATTCAATAGCTAAATGCGTACTTCGATAGCTGAACAAACTATTCACCACAGTTTATTTCTCAAACCACAGAATGGACTTTAGTTGCCTACTTTCTCATATGCTGATTGGGCAATCAATAGAGACGACCACCATAATAGCTTACACCATCTACCATGGTGGAAATGCTACCTCTTGGTGTTCAATTAAGTAAACATCACAGGCTATTGACGTTTAAAGAAGCCAAAGACACAGTTGCTCAATCTTGCACATAAGCTCAATATAGAGCTCTCTTCCTGTGTAGCCGAGGTTCTTTGGCTTCACGATCTTATTCTTGAGCATAATGCATCCCTTACTCAAAAACCAGTTATGGTGAATGATATTTAGGTGCATTTAGGTGGATAATATTCTATATTTTTTTTAGTAAAACAAGTGTATTTTATACGAGTTATGTATTCAGTGTAAAAACTATCTCAATCCTCCGTCTTATGTTGTACGGTTGATAGTGCAAACGACCTAAAAATATAAAAGACTGTTGGAAAAAATATATGATGAATTTGAGTAATAACTTTAAAACAACTTACCAACCTTATCAAAATAAATTTGACATAATAACGGTAAGGATATGAGTGAAACACAAAATAAAAGAACGTAACGTCAAAAGAAATATATGCAAAGTCGAGACAAGAATTAAATTCTTTACCCTTAAATCAAATTTGCCCCCACAACGGTGCCTAAGGATGATGGCAACCGACTTTTAAGATACAACGACAAACTTCTTGTGTTAGTAGCACTTCAACACAAGAATAACGAACAAAAAATTGGTTTTTGTACTCTTTCAAATGAAAAATATAAAAACAGCTTTTTTGCATAATTTGATTAGGAAAATGATGAATTTAATGTTATGTTATGATTGCATATCATTGTGATGAATAAATGGACGTTCCAATAGTTTTTTAGAGAATGAAAGATTGTGAGTGTCGTGCCCCAGCAACCTTTGCCAATGGTCGCGACATTTGCTATTTCTAACCTGTAACCCCTTGTGTCACTCAAGTGTCCAAAACAGAAACTGTCGCTCATCTGTCACTCGAGCGACAACATTCTCGCTTGAGCACTAGACGAGCGATGGAGTTGGTCAAGTCTTAAGTCGGTTTTCTCACTTTTTCTTTCAACTTTAGACTGTAATTTCTCATTAACCTGAAATTGATTTGGAGATTCCAAATATACCACAACGATCTACTCGACGAGTAGAACAATTTAGTCTATTTATTTTCATAATTTGACTCTCGGATCACGTCCGAATATATGATCGAAATTGACACGAAAGTCACTTCTCATTGTTTTATACTAAACTAATTCCAATAGACTATTATGCATCTTAATCCATCATAATACCATCTACATATTATTATCCATTTTAATTTTATTACTAAATTCTTATGTGATCTAATACGTGCACGCAATGCAACCTAATCGGTTCATTTCAAAGTGAACTACCATTTTGTATGTGATAATTTCAGTTTTAGACTTCATGTGAATTCTGTTTTACTGAAAGTCTTTCAAATTCTACACAAGTCCATGAAAATTTTAAAATGAAGGTTGTAGAATTTTCGAAAGATTTAGATTAATTCCATACAAATCTATAAAAAGTTCACAAAATCCACAGAAGTTGTCACTTAAAAAAAGTCCATAAAAATCTACAAAAGTTACAATTGAATACATCCCCCTGCTATTTTGGCATATATCATGCATATTGCCCGTGGTTCTTATACTGTGTCATATATAATCAGTCCTTAGTTATCATATCCTCTTAGAAAGCCTCCCTCCTCTAACTGGTTACCTACATGGTCATCTCCAATATGAGTACCATCTCACGAGACATGAGAGAGAGTTAATTTTTGGCTCCTCAAATCAGATTTTAAAACATTTTCTATTATGTTCAGATAGATATCATAGTAGCATATAATTACTTCACCCAAATGTAGATGGCTTTCTCATTCTCTTTTATCTCCCCCTCTCCCCTTATTTTCCCTTATTCCATTCTCATGCGTAGGCCCTCATCTTGGACTTTGACTTGTTTAAGATGGCTGATATCAGCTGCTTCCAAACAAATACATTAAAAAAATAATAATAAAAAACTAGGATTTTAGAATCATTCACTGTGAGCGTTCAATAAACTTATCAAACTATTATATAGTGTGTTTTAAGAGTGAAGTCAAATAATTATTAATGTTAATTTTACAACACATATTATGTGGAGTGAATGAAACTCGAAATGGAAAAGATGGTACTGTGTATCAATGTTGTTACTATTTTACAACTATTTTAAGTCGCCAACCGTTATGCACATACCAACTTATACATATAGTATAATTGGTATAACACCATTTTCTTTCAGAAGTCACACTAGCACATATTACAATTTTACAGAATATTTTACCGAGTAACTTCACATTTCTTTTGAATTAAGAAGAAAATGGCTCTTCCTCCTTTGGCGAGAGTTTCAACGCATACTGAAATATATATAACTCCTAAGCCGTAAGAGGAATTTCTTTGTAAGCCGTAAGAAGAGTTACTTCGTAAGGGCGTATGCACAATTAGTTTTTACTTTCTGCACACCTCGTTATGAAATACATAAAGATACATCAAACAAACTTATTAAAAATACTCACATGCTACTTAACATCTTGACGAGAAATTATCTACATGATAAACTACGTAACACAAGCACTAAGTGCGATACTTTAGTTGTTAGAGAACCTCACTTACACACTCGCCAATACTTTTCAGGGTGGTCCATCATACAACAAAAAAATGCATCTAATTTGAGAAATTGATGTCTTACTACATAATTGTGAGAGAACATTAACCCGATAAATCGATATAGGGGCAGAAGCGATAGAAATAATGAAAGAAACACGTTATTGAAATTTCGTTGATTTCAAATGAATACGGCAACATGATCACCTTCTATTTTCTGTTGATTCCTAAGAATATCAAAAATTTAGGGATAAAAAATTCTTTAATTCACACACAAATAATAGAATTTGAACTCGTTAATTTTAAATATCAAATATCAAAACTTTTAAGAAATTGGGGAAGATCTCAGTAATTAAGATTTTATTTCAATTCAAAAACCACATAATGCCATTAAGGCTTATAACCCTTATTTAAACTAATAACTAAAATTTAGATAAAGACTAAAATTTAGATAAGCATTAAATCTAAATAAAGACTAAATAAAAAATAATGACTAAAATTAGTATAAAGACTCAATGTTCATCAAGGCTAAATCTAGATAATGACTAAAATTAATGATGAAGTCTCAGTCTTAACACTCTTCTGATTGAAGATTCTTCCTCGAATCTTGCACCATATTCTTATCAAAATTAAAAAGGGATAAAGACACCAATGAAATTTGTTGACCTACACCTTGAAATCCAACATAACCACCGTTGCTCATGTCAGATTGTTTATTTTGCCCCACTTGCAGAAGCAATTTTTCTTCAACATTTTGGGCTAGTAGTAGACACATGAGCAGATGAGCTCCAATTATTTTGGTTAATTTCTTCTCCTATCCAAGTGATGGGTAGGCAAATATGGCTTCATCGAAGATAGGTTGACTGTTATTGCTGCCTTACCCAAATCCACAAAATTTTCAACTTTTTCATTGAAAATTGGGTGATCATGGTAACTAAAATTCAAAGATCCTTCCACTAAAACCCCCAAAACAAAACTCTTTTGACATGTATTTCATGACTCTACCATGAATGAACCCCACTCTCATACCAACTAGAGTAGGAGCGAAGTGACATAATAAATAAACAAATACACAATTAAAGTTCCGTTGATTTCAAATGAATAGTGCAACACACTTTCTAACTTCCGTTGATCCTTAAGAATACCAGAAATCTAGACATAAAAATTCTTTTATTCGTGCACGAAAATATAAATATTGGACTAATTGATTTTAAACATCAAATACCAAGAATTTAAGAAATTGGAAAAGATTTTAAGAATTGATATTTTATTTCAATTCAAAAATCACGTACTACCATTAAGGCTTGCAACCCTTAAAGCAATAACTAAAAACTAGATAAAAACTAAAATTTACATATATTAAATCTACATAAAGACTAAATTAAAAATGACTAAAATTAATAATGAAGACTCAATCTTCATCAAGGTTAAATATAGATAAATGATACTCCATCTGTTTCATAAAGATATGCTCACTTTCCTTTTTTGTTTGTCCCAAATTATAGGCCACTTTCTTTATTGAGAGTGTAGCTAATTTTCAGTTTTCTAATATATCTTTATTTAGGGTGTGTTTGAGCCANCCAAATTATAGGCCACTTTCTTTATTGAGAGTGTAGCTAATTTTCAGTTTTCTAATATATCTTTATTTAGGGTGTGTTTGAGCCACATTATTTTGGAAAATTGTATTCTGAAATAGTAAATTGATGGAGAATGTGTGGTTGAAAAAGAAGGAAAAGTTATTGATGTGATGGAAAATATTATTTTATTGAAGAATGTGTGGTTGAAAATAAGTAGAAGAATGAGAATGAGATTTTTAATGTGTACCAAACAGGACTTTATAATGTGCATTGTTAAAATATTTCTATTTAAATCATTATTTAATGTAGGGGTATTACTATTAAAAATGTAAGAAAAAAATCATATTGCCAACTATATTAATAACGTTTTCTTAATCTTTGTAAAAATAAAAACAGGCCTATCCTTATAGGGGAGGGAGTGAAATTAAAGATAATGACTAAAATTAATGATGAAGACTCAATCTTCACGATTTTGGTGCTAATTTAAGTACCAAATAGAATCATACATTGATTTGAGATATTGATCATAAAAGCACCATGTTCTAAAATGTTAATAGAGTTGTGCAACTCTATCATCGTGATGAATCCCTTGAATACGTAGATATAGAGATCCTCCTCATCTTCAAGTTTGAGACTTCTTCACTTGGCAAATAAGTGAACGGTGTGAGCTCCAGTCTTAAGTGTGTGTGTCCATTCATTTGGGCCTAGCAAGATTATCTATAGTATAAACACAAAAATGTGAACACATGCCCAACAAATATTGTGATGTACACATCAAAACCATAAAACAAAAATAGATACCCAACGTTGGAAATAACTCCACATTTCTTTGAATTAAGCCAAATGTACAGGTTAGGGGTTCAGAATTCCTACACCCTCTCACATGAGGTGGGTCTCTCAATAAAAAAGTAAAAGAATAATTACCCCCGATGTGTGAGTTATCGATGGGGGATCACATAACCCCCCACCCCGTACATGAAGCATGATTGCATTGCTTTGTATGAAAGAAAATGGCCTACCCCCAACTAGGATTGTGTGCATTATTGTGTACTTTCCGAAGACCTTATTGTGAAACATATTATAGTAAGTCCTAGATTTGGTGAAAAACAATTTAGAATGAGTCGAGGAGGTTGTGTCTATTAATTTAAAAATTAAAAGACTTTTTTAGTTATATGTAGACAATTAAATTGTCTATCAAAATAATTGGACACTCTAAAGAACATCAATTCGTACGTTGAACTTAACCAATTGAAATTTCAAGATTGTCACAGTAATGCAAGGCATTCAATAGCTTACACGCAAAAATCAACGTTTGATTTTAATAGGATTGGATGCATTCTAGATTGGTTCCTTTCTGAAAGGAATCAAATATCAATGAAAATCTTAGAAATACAACCATTGGTTCAATATGCTCTCTCTTGATTATTCTTATGTTGATGGTAAGACTAATAATCAGAATCACATATGAATTGAAGTTATAATACTATTTATTTATTTTCATATGTATTTCGATCCATCATGAAATACAATCCAAATAGATCCAATCTCTACACATATTTAGACCCACTCTTTAATTAGATGACCAAAACCCTACAACTTTAATTTTTTATTAGATCACTTTAAACGGGTTTAACTTTAAGATAGTCTTTATACACAATTAAATACATATGTAGATCGACAAATTAAAATCGAACAACTCTACCTTGAAGTATCCTCTACATTAATAAAAGTGGAAATCCAAGAAACTCCCTCTAGAAACAAGTATTCGATCTAAAGAGCATGAGAGAATATAGAAACACATGCTTGCATGTTTGGCAGGCTCAGTGCTTCTGTGTAAGTTGGGTACCTACAATGAATGTTGAGTTGTGTATATATAGGCTATGAGGTCTTGACACCCTAAAATATCAAACTAAAATTTTCCAGATGCAACTGAATTACGAAATAATGTATATAGAAGATTTATAAAGACATAAATACAGTAAGGTAATTATTGTATTTTTAGATATCGTCTTATTGTAAACATATATTTTCTTAAAACTTTTCATAATACAGAGAACACAACATAAGATACAAAAACAGAATCTTCCCCAAGCATCAACAATGTAATTTTATGTGCACCAAGTAAACGATATTTCGGATGAATGACAAATAGTTTCCAAGAACAAAACATTTCATATTGTGAAATTTTCTTTACTCTTTCTATAACTCATATTTCTGGCCGTCATATTATTAAAATAAATCTTTTAAAAAAGATCAATTGTAAAATAAAAGTCAAAGAAAGTCCACAAAATTTTGTAACTAAAAAAGTCTATTAAGATTATATGGTAAAATAATATTCAAATAATTTATCTTCACAATAACAACAGTATATATAGCAAACTTAATAAAAACATCACATGCTAACTCGTGACAAAACCACCGTGTTTACATTACTACCAATTTCTTTATGCCAATCCAACTAACTTTTGTGACCATAGAATAGAAATAGAGACCTTAGATGCTCCACTATGCTTATGTCATAAGATCGTCTACTGAGCCTTCCAAGGCTCACCAGAGAAACTTCTCATACAGTGTATTGAGACTTATGATGCCCTTGGAATGCTTCAGTGTAATGAACCTTCCAAGGGTCACCAAGGAATGAGTCAGAATTTGCATTGACCGGTCTACCATCAAAATCCCAATATGAAGAATGTGTATTAGATTATGATGCCCTTATTACTCGTGTCCCAAGAGAAAATTCTTAAAGAAAAGCTAAATGATAGAATGGTTTGTGTTGACCTTAAAAAGTGTTTTTTTCAAAGTCTTCAGTGTATTTTCTCTCTTGTTTGCCCAAACTTCTGACACTCGTTTGGTCTACCAAATTTGAATAAGAACTTTATATCGTTAGAAGCCTTAGAATACAGGGACTTCTATGTAATGGGTTCTGATGTAGGGCAATACTATTATCAATAAGATAACAAGTTAGATATTAATAATAAGGCTTTATAATTGTAATAAAAGATATTAATAATAAGGCTTTATAATTGTAATAAAATCTTTTTATTCATATTTCTTATTTATAATATGATTAGATTAGTTTATTAGTAAAGATTAGGAAATAATGTTGCCTCTATATACAAAGGCTTAGTTCACTTTTTCAATAATCCATTCAATCAACCCAATGCAATAAAATTATTCCCTACATAGTTTCTAGCCTTTTACTTTATTCTTGTTTTAAGAATTCTAATTCCACTTTCGCACCAAAATTGATATCAGAGCAAGTTTTGCCCTTGATTGATGGCTACTTGTAGTGGTATGCATCTCTTGACAACGATGGATTGCAAAATCAACATTGGTCTAGAATTTGGAACAAATGATAGATATGTTTGAAGACGCAGCAACAAGAATTTGCAAACTTCAACTGTTATGAATGTCGGTTGCTTTAACTAATCTAGAACAAGGCAATAGGTGGTTTTGAATACACACAAGTTATCAAGGATTTAGCGAAGGTCTTTCGAAAAGATACGAGTCTGATTTAAAGTGCAACAAGAATTTTAAAACACCATATACCATCAACAACAAATTATGCAACATGATAATAAACCATGTTAGTGAGAACTTGGTATCCGTAGCATATATGAAAGATTTAAATTTGAAGATTGAAAAATCCTCTTGTAATCAAGCTACATAAGTTAATAGGGGCAAGAAATTCAATGTATGAAAATATGTAAAATTTCACTTACTATTAGAAAGTATTAAAAAGAATATATAATTGTGTAATGTGGTAGAGATTGATGATTGTCATGTAAGTCGGGGCCAATTTTTCTTTTCCCATTATAACTCAATAGGACTTTTAAGATTTAATCCATGAATCTTCTGTCAATGGCCACATTATTAATCAAACGTCAAAGTACATCAACCCTAATATAAGGAAGAGCCAGACAGGATGACAAATTTCATTTCCACAAGTGCCATGGATGACTCTTTTAACAGATTCTCATCTTTTTAAATTTCCAAGGACGAATAAAGAGTAATAACAAATAAACAGTTATAACTCATTCGTAGGAGCTGGCCAAATACAAGCACACACTTTTAATCCGGCATATAATAGTATCTAGCTTAAAGTGAGAGGAGCACAAAACAAAGTTGTGGATAAATTCCCAAGAGAACATTTAGGATGCTTGAACAAATTCACTTAAGTTTCAAAGATGAATTTTGAACAACTTGCATGCTAAAATCACATAACAGTTAAATTCAATGGATTGTAAGGTATAATCTGATTCCAACTTTCTTGGGGTCATCTGGCATAACAGTAATAGGTGAAACATTACTTATTTTATACTAAACTACTAAAGCATATCCCACAAGCAAAAGGAGGCTATAGCTAATACTTAAGTATGCAGGGAATGAGTTAATTTACTTACCAAGTAGTGAAAACTATTTCAAATGAACAGAATTTCATCTCATTGACCTATTTAGATCCACTTGTATTGTTCAGGGTAAATGAAACAGTTATATTATGTAAACATCACCAACATCTGCGCTATTTATGCAGCATGAACTCAGTCATTGAACGATACAAGAAAGCCACTGAGGAGCAGCAACAATTGGGCAGTTCAACCTCGGAAGTCAAGGTAATCTCTGTTACCCAATTCCCAGTGAGTTTGACCTTGAAATAAAGATGGATGTATGGAAAATGTCTTTCGTTGCATTTTTCTCTATATAACTTTCATAAAAAAACAGAATTTCTGTGCAATCAAAAGAGACAACGTGCTTCTAGACTTGGAAGTACGTAGAATCTTAATCAAACCACTTGAAACAAGAGATTCAAACATACTGACACTAAGCCTGAAGGCACAATCACACTGTATTTTACATAATTTTAGAATCTCGTCCTCTAGCGGGATGAGAAAATTTTACTTACTGCATGTTTTGCTTGTTTAAGTTTATTCCGTTATCTATCCATAAAATTTTATAATAGTTCACAGATATTGATGCAATATACTATCTTTAAATGAACCTTGAATATTGGAATAGTCCTTCATGCAAATAACACAAAAATTCTTGGTTACTGAAACAGTAGAACAAAGACAAACAAAGGTATAAACAGATTAACTCAAATTTTACATTCTGCATTATCATACATTTGTTGCATAGTGTAATAGTTTATGATGCTTTGAGTACAATCTAGTAATGCCCTGATTTTTTTTTCAAGGGCCTAATGAATCAATTTCTAGGGCACAGACTCTTCTTTGCGATTCCCTGCGAAACAATAGTGAAAGCACCTCGCAAAGAAAAAGAGTGATTCCTTACCGTTGACTTAGGACAGTCTTGTAGATCACACAAGATGTGTGAGTAAGATGGGACTGCCTATTATGCTTCATGGAAGCGGGGGAAGTATGTAACAACAAAGTATGATCTTAGGATTAGTACGATAGAATTGAAGGTCTTGAATTGCTTGCTAGATGATTGATGTAAATCAGTTGATCCATCTCACTAAAATTTATTCTCCTAATGAATAATGTTGAAGAAACTGTAAAGATGAAACTACAAGGATGGTTAAAAGGTCAAATTAATGAATGAGACGGTTAAAAGGAACAATTGAAGATTATACAAGGCATGGGATTAGAGCAGGTTGGATGAAATGGAGAAGTACTAGAGTAATTGCTCAATAAGAAGATTCCTGTGAGGTTAAAAGGTAAGCTCTATAGAACAATGATCAAACCTTTTGTGCTTTATAGTACTGAGTGTTGCATAGGACAAAATGTCCATAAGATGAACATATCGAAAATGCAAATGATAAGATGGATGTGTGCTCATATTAAAATGATACGATAAGAATTGAGGATAAAGGAATGAGGCGAGAAGAACATATTTTGTGGAAAAAAAATCCTCCAAGGGGTTTGACAGAAGATGCAGATGACACCAATTATAAGAGGTCAAGAATTCAATGAAACTTGGTACAACTTGTCCAGGCAATCATTAAGTCACTCAAGCTTCTCATCTCCAATGCTGAGTTGTGAGAATTTTGTTTATCTTAAGAAAAACAGTAATGGAACAGAAAATGCTAAAAAAGAACTGATTCAAGCGCAACACAATAAATAAATTAAAGAAAAACTAGGTTATAGATATATTGTTAGAAGTGAAACTCACACAAATGCACATTCGTAGGATTGGTGTTGCTCTATGATGACAAGATAGGAGAAACAATCAACAGGAACTGCAAGAGCTCAAGAGCCAAAAGTGTAATGTCAGCGTGACAAAGGAAGCAGACGATTATAGATTTAATTGGTGTTTCATTTCAAAGAAGAATTATAAGAATGACCAAGTGCAAGAAACGGCAGGCACAGGAAAAAGTTAAAAGTATTGATTGATATGTAAATGACTCCAAGAGCATTAAATTGTGTGAAGACTGGAAATATCAATGGAAGACATTATTTCAGAAATTAAACTTTCACTTGATAACCAAGTACGAGAAATTCCCTAGAAAAGCATACTACCAGTGAAGCAAAAACAAGATCTATTAAGCAAGAGAGAGAAAAGAAAGTAAAAATACGTAGTGGTATAGGTACATCATAACACATTTAAAGAAGCATGTGAACTCTTATAGAAGTAGTAGGCACCAGCAGTAAATTTTTGAGTTTATTGGACATCAGTTCAAAGTCCTCTGGGAGTTCTCATCTAATAACTTTCCACAGTGATAACATCAAACAAGCAGATATTTCCTCATTTGTGGTCTGAGATATCAAATAACCCAAAAGTAATATAAGCTAGAAAACTGCTATTAATAAATGGGTAGGAGACAATGCCAAACCCTCCACTACACTATAGCGTAGGAGACCAAAAACTCCTATCCCAGCAGAAGTGGTTACTTCGAAGAAAATCTAGAAAGTTGATCCCTACATAATACAAATATAGGTATGCCCACTTTTTGCTTAATTTCAAGGGTCTTTCATCTTTATGGAATGACCTTAAGATAAGTATAATCTTCTATATGAGAACCATCTATCCCTCACCGTCCTGACCAGAAAAATACTAGTTCCAGTTATTAATGTAAGTAGGCTGAGAGCATGTTTGCCTCAGTTTACATTTTTAACATGTACATATTTTGATAGTATGATGGTACTTATAAAAGTGAGAATATTTTAAGTAAGATTGATAAAAGCAGCAACTCAAATACCTAATCTTATCTGATAAAAGTATCTGATAGTCTAATTACAATTGTTTTCCTCCCCCTGATCACACTCTCTCCAGTCAGTCACCTTTTCTCACGGACAAATCTCATTATCAACTCTTGCTACCCAAATAAGAGGAGGAAGAAAATATGAAGAAAAATAAAGAGAAAAATGAGGACTAGCAAGCATGGCTGTTGGTAAAGCAAGAACCAAGAAGAGGAGAGAAGGAAAAGACAAAAAGGAAAGGAAAATAACAAAGGGAAAGAAAAGAAAAAAAAAGAAAGAGAGAGGGGAAAAAAGAGTTTGCAGAACAGAAAATGCATTATTCGAAAAACCAATAACCATCATGTAATTCTTAAGTAGACTACCTAAGCCCAAAATCATCTCTGATACTACTACGAAAACTGATAAGATTAGAATTATTTAAATAATAACTTCAAGCTAAGGCAAATATTTAACTACTAGGTGCATTGATGCCCTGATCTCCTCCATATTTAGAATGGTTGCAAAAGAGTTTGCATGAAGAGAACTGCATTAATTGGAAAAGTAAAAGAATTGTAACATATTTCTTAAATAGACTACCTATGCCCTCAACATTCTTGATGATGCACTAAAACAGATTAGTACTATATTTTGCATCAAGAAGTACCTAAAACTAATATACACTCTCAAACCTCTCCATTTATTGGTTGATTATAATTGCATTTTAGAGCCCAGCTCCATACATAACTACTTATGAACATGAATTTTCTGTGAGATCTCAAATGAAAATCTAGCTCTTTATCTTAACGATATTGATTGCAAATCCTGTAACACACCATTCTACATGAGGGAACTTTTCAAATATTATAAGAAAAATGTATATCTTGTTTGGTAAGATGGATTATGGATTACGGTTTAATGTAAAGAACAAAAAGATGCTAAACTATTGTCCATTGTGCTGTACAATTCTTTCAAAAACAGCACACAAACATGCCTTTAGGTTGACTACGAGAAACCAACATAAGCTTAAGCATTTGGACAAGTAGACTACTGAACAGTTCATGCTGCATTGGCTGGTAGTTTGGTCAGTAGTCTCTCACATGGTATTGGAACATTGCACAATAATAATCAATTACGTTTATACTCAGCCTAAGAAGGTCTGTAACAAGAATTAAATATTTGGGGTCGACTTGCACGCATTATTATTCAAGTCAACTATATGCTTAACCACTCTAACTCCTTTCGGTACCTTGTGTTTGTCATAGAAAGAATTCACGAGTCTAGACCAATTTTGAGATAAATACTAAGAGCCTATTTGTTTCACATTTTTATAGTAAGAATGCATTTTAAAATAGTAAATTGATGGAGAATGTGTGGTTAAAAAATAAGGAAAAGTTTTAGGTTTGAGTGTGATATTATTTTATTGAAGAATGTGTGGTTGAAAAGAAGAGAGAGAAAAATGGGTATCAAACAAGGGCT
>CAIGRP010104824.1:0-11994 GCA_903798385.1 Fraxinus cuspidata | reverse complement strand
TATTATTGAGAAATGAATATATTTTAAATAGTGATATGATGAGAAATATGTGGTTAAAAAGTGATGGAAAATATTAATTTTATTGAGGAAAGTATGATTGAAAATAAGTTTTGAAAGAACGTGTTCCAAATATGGGCTCAAACTGATACAGGAGAAATGAGCTAATTATATTTTTAGAATTTATGCTGAACATCTTGTAATTCTAACATAAGTCCACCCCATCAACCAAATATATTTGAGAAAACTTTTTTTTTTTTTAAAACTAATTTTCACAACTTTTATTAACTTTTCAACTACATATTTTATCAACTTTTATAAAATTTATTAAAAATAGGATTTTTAGCTGAACCAGACACGGAGCTAAATTAAATGAATAAATCTAGAAACTCGTATTGGGAGGATGATCTTGGGAATGATAAGATTGAATGGCTCTCAAGTTGACAATCACAATTAGATGGAGATTAATTGGAACTTGAAACGATTTTTAATATCTTGAAAGGTTACGGACAAGAAAGTAGTAATAATATTAACAACATGAAAAATAAAGTGCATAATAAGAATCACAGGGTTGTGGCTTTGCCACCTAAAGTTTCCAAGGAATGACAGAATGTGGGAAATCTGGAGTATAGGTATAGAGGGTGAACTTTCGAGTAGAGTCTCAATAAGGGTAAAGGTAGTTTGAGCCATAGAACTATTGGTTTGAATGATAGAGTCGAACCTGAAAGGATACTGATGGATAAGAATGTCAAATTTGGACCATATGGTGCTCCTATTGGATCGAGTAGAAATCCGATTGCCGTGTTTTGCGAACTCGCAACCATTTTCATTTGATTTTGGCCTCTAATATTGAGATTTCTGAGAGGAATTTCCATGGTGAGGATTGTGATAGTGGTGAAGATTTGGGGAATGGTGCTCGAGAGCAGGATAAATTGAATGATTTGGAAGAACCTGTGAATACTAGCATGAAGAAGAATCTCAGGAGATAAGTTATAAAAATAAACATCATCAGGATAAGGTAATTTCATGTCTTATGAAGTTGTGTGTGGGGTGGTGGTGGTTTAGGCGTGGGCTTGGGCTTGAGGGTGGAGATGCAGATGGTTGGGGAAGAAGACATTTTTTTTTTTGGTTCTGAATTATTCTCTCTTTTTGTGTTGTATATAATTGTTTCAAGTGAGTTACTTTTTGAAAAGTGATGAGACTCCCTTTGTAACTTTCCCTTATTGCTTTCTTTTATTTTTGTTTATACAAAAATGAGACAAATTCGTCATTTAATGGTCAAAATGGAATGAATTCTGAGTTTTGCTAAATAATTGAAAGGTTGAAGATGTATTATGTTTAAAAAAAGTTGAGAATAAATTTGTTACATGTTACAAAGATGGGAAAGAAAAAGCTCGTCATGACCTATTGGAGGCTTATAAGCTGGCATTGAAAAAATGAGGTCTTATAACTTGGGTCAATAATAGAGAAATCGCAAACTGGTGGCTCATATTTCACTATTAGAGGCTTATAAGTTGATCTTGGAATGACGAGATCTTATAGCTTGGTTAAAAAATATACAAATTGCTAGTTGGTGGCTTGTCTTGAATTATCGGAGGCTTATAAACTAACCTTGAAAGGATGAGATTTATAGATTAGCTCAACAATAGGGAAATTGTAAGTTGATGGCTCCTCTTGAGTTGTAAAATAACATAGATACGAGGCTTTGCAAATGCTTACATGTCGAGAAAGAACATCCAAGTTACATTACATGAAAACGACTTGGCCTAATAGTTATATAGGTTTATTTCAACTTTCGGGGGGCTCTGTGTCTCCTAAGGTCGTGGAGGCGAACCATATTTGCTTCAATATCATCTTTAATTAAATCCACTAGTTGGTTCGAAGTAGATATAGGAAATGGTGAAGGTGTATTTCTAGAATATAGTGGCCCACTCCTTTTGCAGCAACATAAACAATCCTTCTTTCTCGTCTAATCGTAGGTGTTGAGCTTTGTTTCCTATTTCTAGGCATATCAAACGTCAACTCTCTTTATTCTGCCACAATCCTTCTTTCTCGTCTATCGGAGGTTGAATATTGTGAGCTTGCTCTCTTTCATCAAGTCGACAACTCTTTTTTCTCCCCCATTTCTAGACACATAAACACTAGGAGACCTATTCCCAGGTCCTTCACTTCTAACATTTATGCAACTAATTTCTTCCTTATCCTCAAAATAATTGGAAGTGCAACAAAGGAGAATCCTCGCCCTTTCTTTATAAATCATCAAAGCAGCGGGGAGGTCTTTTCAGCGACCATCAATTTTCAAGTATTATTTTTAGCATCATCAGTAATAAATCGATAAAACTCTTGAAGATTGTCCTTCATGTATCTACGACTTATATTTTGGATGCATAATTTTTTTTAAATGATGAAAGTTCACTAGAAAAAGAATACTTGTTGGACAATGAAGGAAATTTTTAGCGGATTTCGTTGAAGTAAGTTGTTAGACATTGATCTACTTATTTAACCTTTTCTCTTCGACACTCTCTCTATATTTTTCATCAAAAGTTTTTATATTTGCGCAATTTTCATTAGTGTGAATGAAACTTGAAGTTGAAAATTTACCTACTTGGACACCTATTGAATCACGCCATCAAACAACTTAAAACTTTTATAGATTTGGAACCATTTTATTTATCTTTACTACACTTGAGCTTTTTTTACTTTGTTTAATCAAAAACCTTGAACATGACACAACAACTTTAATATGTATGTGACAACAAAATTTGAAATCTTTACATATTCAACATTTTCGATTTGTCATTTTTTTTGCCCCGATAAAATTGTACTCTATCACATAAAAATAGATTTGCTTTCTTTTTGAGTCTAATCCAAATTATAAGTTACTTTCATTATTAAAAGTATATTCGATTTCTTAGTTTTCTAATATATTTCTATATAATATGTCTTATTATCAACAAATATGAGCTATATTTATTTAAATCATTATTTAATGTAATAGTCATGTGATTCATAGTCAGAAATTATCAATAGTCATCATATATAGCAACTTTTTATTTGATGCATTAAATTGTTATTAGCTTGTCTTCCATTATGTCTCAAATAACAAATTGTCACACAAGATGACTATTAATCACTGATAGCATTAATCTTAATGTAAGAGTGTATTAACAAAAACGAAAGTGAAATTGATATTTTCAACTATAATAATTACGTTTTCTTAATTTGTGTTAAAATGAAAGTAAATCTATTTTTGAAGGACATATGGATTATCTAGTTTTATCTTAATTTTTGAAGAAAGTGTCTTGGTATATTAAGCCCCCGTTTGAACCTTATTATACAAAAACTCATTTTTTTCAAACTTTTTTTTAATCACACATTTTTCAATAAAATAATTTTATAACTTAAAATTTTTCTTTATCTTTTAACCACACATTTTCTTAAAAAATACTATTACAAAATCCATTATTTTAAAAACTGAGTTTCAAACACAATTTAAATGTGGAAGCAAGAAGAAAGTTTTTAACCTACCGCATTGATTAAATGGGCATAGATGTAGTGTCTAGATACAATGAATGTGCAAGCAATGTGAAAAATGATCAACTCCAATGTCATCACAATGAGAAAAGATGACAAGATTTGCCAACGACAAAATGTTTGGTTTGAGAACTATTTAAGAAGACGCGACAGTGATATCTTAATTAATGTTTTGAAAATCGATCCAGACATCGACCCGAAAAAGGTAAGGATCAATGGTTAAAAGGTATAATCGGAGCCAAATTGGAATCAAACCGGATGCAATCACATACAAAAAATAAAATATTATAAAAATAATAAATTTGAAATTTATAAATTAAATAAATGAAAAGATTGAGGTGAATATTACAATTCATTTAGTTGGGATCCGAATCAAATTAGTCAATTAGACATACATTTAAACAATGATTTTGATGGACATTTTAACACTTTTTGCTATCCTACATTAAAAGTTTATGCAACCAATTGAAAGAAGTGCATTTATAAAAGAAGCATTCCATCCCATATTCCTGTATGGGCCTTTGATTGTAATGTATGAATCCATTAAAGAATTTAAATTTTTTTTAAATTATAATTGATAAAATCGGTAAATTTGCCCCCGGTTAACTGGTTTACGGTTAAACTTACGGGTTCAACGGTTTTTGAGATTTCTGAGAGGAATTTTCATGGCGAGGATTGTGATCATGGTGAAGATTTGGGGAATGGTGCTCGAGGGCAGAATAAATTGAATGATTTGGAAGAAGAACTTGTGAATAGTGACATGAAGATGAATCTCAGGAGATAATTCATAAAAAGAAACATCATCAAGATAAGGTAATTGGTTTGCTTTCAGGTCTTATGAAGTTGTGTGTGGGGGTGGTGGTGGTTTAGGCTTGGGCTTGGGGGTGGAGATGCAGATGGTTGGGGAGGAAGACTTTTTTTTTCCATTTTTTTTGTTCTGAATTTTTCTCTCTTTTGTGTTAATTTGTATATAATTGTTTTAAGTTACTTTTTGAAAGTTGACGAGACTCCATTCGTGACTTTCCCTTGTTGCTTTCTTTTATTTTTGTTTATACAAAAATGAGGCAAATTCATCACTTAATGGTCAAAATGGAATGAATTCTGAGTTTTGCTATTAATTGGAAGGTTGAAGATGTGTTATGCTGAAAAAAAGTTGAGAATAAATTTGTTACATGTTACAAAGATAGGAAAGAAAAAGCTACACATAACCTATTGGAGGCTTATAAGCTGGCATCGAAAAAACAAGGTCTTATAACTTGGGTCAATCGAAAAAACAAGGTTTTATAACTTGGGTCAATTATAGAGAAATCACAAGCTGGTGGCTCGCATTTCACTAGTAGAGGCTTATAAGTTGATCTTGGAATGATGAGATAAAAAAATATACAAATTACGAGATGGTGGCTTGTCTTGAATTATTGGAGGCTTATAAACTGACCTCGAAATGACGAGATTTATAGCTTGAGATGGGCTATGTGTACATAATTTATGTACATGGGGGTGTTCACACCCCTCAATGGGGTGGGACCCACATTGACACTCCCTCACATGGGGTGTGGACACCCATACGTACATATATTATGTACACCAAGAATTCTCCTTATAGCTTAGCTCAACAATAGAGAAATTGTAAGTCGAGGGCTTGTCTTGAGTTGTAAAATAACATAGATATGAGGCTTTGCAATTACTGTCCGGGGCTCTGTGTCTCCTCAAGTTGTGGAGGCGAACCATATCTGCTTCAATATCCTCTTTAATTAAATCCACTAGTTGGTTATAAGTAGAAATAGGAAATGGTGAAGGCATAGGTAGAGGTTGCTGGAATCTAGTGGCCCGCTCCTTTTGCAACAACATAAACAATCCTTCTTTCTCATCTAATCGTAGGTGTTGAGCTTTGTTTCCTATTTCTAGGCACATCAAACAACGTCACCTCTTTATTCTGCCACAATCCTTCTTTCTCGTTTAATCGGAGGTTGAATATTGGGAGCTTGCTTTCTTTCATCAAGCCGACAACTCTTTTTTTCTCGCCTATTTCTAGACACAGAATCACTAGGAGATCTATTCCCAAATCCTTCACTTCTAACATTTATACAACTAATTTCTTCCTTATCCTCTAAATAATCGGAAGTGCAACGGAGGAGAATCCTCGCCCTTTCTTTTTAAATCATCAAAGCAGCAAGGAGGTCTTTTCAGCGACCATCAATTTTCAAATATCATTTTTAGCATCATCAGTAAGAAATCGATAAAACTCATGAAGATTGTCCTTCATGTATCTACAACTTATATTTGAATTCATAATTTTTTTTTAAATGATGAAAGTTCACTAGAAAAAGAATACTTGTTGGACAATGAAGGAAATTTTTAGGGAATTTCGTTGAAGTAAGTTGTTAGACATTGATCTACTTTTTGAACATTTTCTCTTCGACGCATTATCTCTATTTTTCATCAAAAGTTTTTATATTTGCACAATTTTCATGAAGTAGTGAATGAAACTTGAAGTTGAAAATTTATCTACTTGGACACCTATTGAACCACGCCATCAAAGAACTTAAAACCTTCAGATTTGGAACCATTTTATTTATCTTTGTTTAATCAAAAACCTTGAACATGACACAACAACTTTAATATGCATGTGACAACAAAATTTCAAATCTTTACATATTCAACATTTTCAAATTGTCAATTTTTTTTTGCCCCTGAAAAATTGTACTCTATCACATAAAAATAGATTTGCTTTCTCTTTTAGCCTAACCCAAATTATAAGTTACTTTCCTTACTAGAAGTATATTTGATTTTTTTTTTGTTTTATAATATATTTCTATTTAATGTGTTTAGTTATCAACAAATATGAGTTATTCTTATTTAAATCATTATTTAATATTAAAGTAATTTTATTCATAGTCATCATATGTAGCAACCTGTTATTTGATGCATTAAATTGTTATTAGCTTGTCTTCCATTAATGTCTCAAATAACAAGTTGTCACACAGAATGACTATTAGTTACTGATAGCGTTAATCTTTATGTAATAGTGTATTAGCAAAAACGTAAGTAAAATTTATATTTTCAACTATATTAATTACTTTTTCTTAATTTGTGTTAAAATGAAAGTAAGGGTGTATTTGAGTCACATTATTTTGAAAGAATATATTTTGGAATAGTAGATTGATGGAAAATGTGTGGTTAAAAAATAAGGAAAAATTATTGACGTGATGGAAAATATTATTTTATTGAAAAATGTGTGAATGAAAATGAGTAGAAGAATGAAAACGAAAATTTTAATGTGTAACAAACAGGGGCTAAGTCTATTTTTGTAGGACATATTTAGTATCTAGTTCTTTCTTGATTTTTGTGGAAAGCATGTCTTGGTATATTAAGCCCCGGTTTGAACCTTATTTTACAAAAACTCATTTTTTTTTCAATTTTTTTATCACACATTTTTTCAATAAAATAATTTTACATATAAGCTTAAAATTTTTCTCTACATTTGAACCACACATTCTCCTATAAAATACTATTACAAATTCCATTCTTTTAAAAACTGGGTTTCAAACACACTTTAAATGTGGAAGCATGAAGAAAGTTTTTAACCTACCTCATTGTTTAAATGGGCATAAATGTAGTGTCTAGATACAATGATTGTGCAAGCAATGTGAAAAATAATCAACTCCAATATCATCACAACGAGAAAAGATGACAAGATTTGCCAACTACAAAATGTTTGGTTTGAGAATTATTTAAGAATACTCGACAGTGATGTTTTAATTAATATTTTGAAAATCGATTAGGACATCGACCCGAAAAAAGTAAGGATCAATGGTGAAAAGGTTTAATCGGAGTCGAACTTGAATCAAACTGGATACAATAAAAATATAAATACACACACAAAAGCAATAAAATATTATAAAATAATAAAAATTTTAATTTATAAATTAAATAAATGAAAAGATTGAAGTGAATATTACAATTCATTTAGTTGGGACCCAAAATCAAATCAGTCAATTAGACATACATTTAATTAATAATTTTGATGGGCATTTTAACACTTTTTGCTATCCCACATTAAAAGTTTATACAACCAATTGAGATAAGTGCATTTATAAAAGAAGCATTCCATCTCATATTCCTATATGGGCCTTTGATGGTAGTGTATGAACCATTAATGAATTTAAAATTTTTTTAAAACGATAAATTTGCCCCCGGTTAACTAGTTTATTAAACTGACCGGTTCAACGGGTTTTGAATGGTTTTTACTATAGTTGGTTATCCAGATGTGATCGTCCGGATTTTTTGTCCAGTTCCCAATTTTAATAAAGAAATTTTTTAAATTAATTGTATCTAATACTTCGTAGTTCTTACTAAATTTAACATCGTGATTTGTGTTGATAATGATGATTAGATAATATTATAGGACAAAAGAAAGATTAAAACATCAAATACGTGATTAAAACCAATGTTATCATCGAGACATGTGTTAAAGATAAAATTATAGGAAAAAAAAAAGATATTAAAACATCAAATAAGTGATTAAAACAAATAAGATTTATCAAATAAGTGATTAAAATACTTTATGTGACATTGATAACAAATTTTTTTTAGATGTGATAGTTTTTCTTTTTCTTTTCCCCCTTTTATCTAAGATAGAAAGACGGTAATTTTTTTTTAGCAAAGTGTAAAGAGGAGGGATATATCAATCCTTGAATCCTTAATCCTAGTAGTGGAAATAAAAATTCTTGATGAATTAGATAAAAGACTTAAGTTCAAGAATAAAAATAGACTCGCATTCAGAAATAGTCAAAAAGATGTATCCTTGTTTGATTTAGATAAAAATTAAAATTTTAGTAAAATTTGATAAAATATGTAGCAGATTTCTTGAAATATTTTATTTCAATTAATTATTGATTTTGACTTTAATCTCATCATATTTTTAAATTGAACTAAATAAAGATGGTGTCTTTCCCAAAGGGTAATTGCAATGAAAAATGCTATATAGTTCCATTGAGGTTGCAACCCCAATCTTGGTGTCGCTCTTATTTTATTTTACTTTTCATTTAGTTCATTATCTAACGTCATCTAAATTAAGGTTGCAACTCCAATAAAGGTACAAAGAACAATTGCCTTGTCTCCCTGACCATCTACATTCCCTCGTAAATGTAGTGCAGTCTTTTTTACAACATGGCAGAGAGAGGTCGAGTCCTACCCCAACTGAAAAAATGAGAAAAAAAAATGAAGAATTATATAAATTTTTAAAATTTTTTTCTTTGTATTATTGTATTTTTTTTTTTTTTTGGAAACTTTGTTCCTAACTAAATTAGACTTCGTTTAAACTTTTAAATGTATTGGTGGAACATAGAAGATTTTTTTTTTCTGTGGTTATGAGCATTGTTGATCTTTGGAGTCATCTATGGTGACCCCTCGGCACTCTCCTTCACCCAATCAGCTGCAGCCACGTTTCCCTACCACAATCTGAAAATCATATCATTTGTGGATATAAATTACCATTTTCTCGTACACAAGCTGCTCCTGCTGAATTCTCAACAATGTCTTCTTCTATACCATCCAAAATGAAGGCCTGGGTTTACAACGAGTACGGCGGCGTTGAGGTGTTGAAATTTGAGGCCGATTATGTAGTGCCGGAAGTGAAGGATGATCAGGTCTTGATCAAGGTGGTGGCGGCGGCTCTTAATCCCGTTGATTACAAGAGGAGGCTGGGATTATTTAAGACCATTGATTCGAAGCCTCCTGTAAGTTTCTTTTACTCCTTTTTCTCCAAGTTTTTAGTCAGTGTCTTTGTGCCATTATGAGCATGTTTCGATAAGATTAAAATAATCAAAAATCACTTTTATTGGTTTCTATATGCAAGCTGAGCTAAGAATCAGATATCACAAAGTCGCACAATAACCGTATTATCCGCTGCATCCTATGGTTAATTGACAATTTTCAGCGTCTAACAAATGTAAATGCCAATTTATTGGTTTCATTTCCTTTTGTCCAACAGACTGTTCCAGGCTACGACGTTGCTGGTGTGGTAGTTAAAGTTGGTAGTGAAGTAAAAGGCCTAAAAGAAGGAGATGAAGTATATGGCGACATAAATGAAAAGGCACTAGAACAACCTAAACGATTTGGCTCCTTAGCCGAGTACACATCTGTGGAGGAAAGATTACTAGCTCTTAAGCCCAAGAATCTTGATTTTGTACAGGCTGCTAGTCTTCCTCTGGCAATTGAAACCGCCTATGAAGGTCTTGAAAGGGCTGGATTTTCTGCTGGAAAATCCATACTCGTTTTAGGTGGTGCTGGTGGAGTTGGATCTCTTATAATCCAGGTAAAACCTATAAGATGTGATTTGGTTCATCTGAGGGATTAAGTAATTATCTGTAGGACAACATTAAGAGCACGTCTGGTATCGATATTGGAATGGACCGTACTATAAATAAGATTTTACCTTTTTTTCTTAACGCATAATACTATCCAGTCCACTTTATCAAACATGCCATGGTTGTTTAGATTCTTTCAGTACTAGGAATTGTTAGCCAACATTTAAACCATCTCTCTGTGTTTATGTGATGCAGCTTGCAAAACATGTGTTTGGTGCTTCAAAGATTGCTGCTACTGCCAGCACAAGTAAGCTGGAATTTCTGAAAAGCTTGGGAGCTGATTTGGCTATTGACTATACCAAGGAGAACTTTGAAGACCTAGCAGAAAAATTCGATGTCGTTTATGATGCTGTCGGTAAGACAATATCTCAATTGCTACTAAATTTGAAACCATCTTAATACTGTTAGCTTCATTTAGTGTTGACATTATGGGACTAAACATTTCTCCTCCTAATTCAGTGGATGATCCTTGTTACCATACCCCGAGCTATTGGACAAGAACTCATTTCGCACCAAAACTTAAAAGAGACTTTTTAACATCTAAGTGGATATGTTAGGAGCAAGTTGAGATTAATAAAATAAAATTAGTACATCTTTGTCCTAAAAATGAATCGTTGTGGTAGGTTATCATGTTGTACGGTGTTCTTTTCGGGTATCTGAAGTACCTAAGGTCCTTACTTGACATGATGACGTCTGAAGTAAATATGCCTGTCTATTACAAGATTGTTGCTTTCTTGTGTGAATGGGTTATTTGGGGAAGCTTTTATAAAAACCTTCGATTCTTTTTTTCTGTTGAAGAAGGAATGCGGTATATATTATGGGTCACTAAGGATGTGGTAGAGAAAAGCTTTGGTAGGACAGTTTTATATGCACACATAATAGGACCGTCCATTCAAATCACGTCACATCGGACCTCGAGCCACTCAAATCGCGACATCTCTGTGTACAAGATGGTAAGATAGAAACAAAGACGATGCAAATGTTGAAGTGTCGTGATTGAATGGACGGTCCTACCACATGTACTTATAGGACCGTCCTACTGAAGTTTTGCGTGTAATAGAGTTATGAAAAATGATTCATATAACGTACCTCAATATTTGTCAAGAATAATGCTTAGTTTTTTGTTGTTTGGAATTGGGGTTGCTCGCGAAGAGTTCACGTATTGATGACTAATGATGGTGTCATTTTTCTTTGAAAAACTACAGGGCAGGGAGATAAGGCAGTGAAAGTAGTGAAAGAAGATGGCTGCGTAGTATACATAGCTGGTGCAGCAACACCACCTGGTTTTTCATTTTTACTTACTTCAGATGGAGAAATGCTGAAGAAGCTAAATCCATTTCTGGAAAGTGGGAAAGTGAAGCCGGTGCTCGACCCCAAGGGGTTATTCCCTTTCAACAAGGTTAAAGAAGCTTTTGCTTATCTAGAAACAAACCGAGCCACCGGAAAGGTGGTTATATATCCGATTAATCCTTGATCAGAAACTAGGAATACTAAGCTTATTCTGTCTACAGATATATACTATGATGTTAGAATAGAAATGTGGTTGATAATATTTTGATTAAGATGTTAGAATTGCAATGTGGTTGAGAATATTTTGAATAATTATAAAGTTTGTATGGGGAATCTTGTAGATATTGTTGAAAGTATGTTGTGACTGGCATATGTATTAGCTCATGTCAAATGGAGAATAATAAAGATGCAGGTATGAAATAATATAGTCAGAAAATATGTGGAGTTCTGCATTTTTCCTCCTTTTTCTTTCTCTGTTGATTTTTGTTTTTTTGGTAAGAGGAGCAAAAGGGTTAACCATGAAGATTGTAACATCACAAATTTTCATAAACACTAGTGTTACCGAAAAATTTACCTTTTTTTTTACGTTAAATACGGAACAATAAAAAAAAAAGAATTCCTTTAAAATAAAACAATTGGAATATCCATAAATTTAAATGAAGACCTGTTTGGTGCACATTTTGAGTAGAAGAATGCATTTTGTTGATGTGATGGATGGGGAATATGTGGTTGAAAAAGAAGGAAAAGTTATTGATGTGATGGAAAATATTATTTTATTGAAGGATATGTGGTTGAAAATGAGTAG
>CAIGRP010104817.1:0-18228 GCA_903798385.1 Fraxinus cuspidata | reverse complement strand
GTTAGTTATATCTCACTATACCAACGAGTATCCCTATTAGTCGATGTAGGTGAAAGACTTGTTCGTTACATAGCAATTCATAGATTCTCTCATTTTGCTCATGCCATCTTGGTACCATATAGCCGGATTGATTTAGTTCATTATTTCTATCGTATGTGGTTCGAGGAAATATTGGATTATAATATTATGGATTTTCCTAAAAAATTGGAAGTTATTAGTAAAGAAGTATGTATAGAAAAAAAAAAAAGCACCGCATAATGTTAGATCGGAGTTTAGTGGGAATTAAAATTAGATTTTTAGTAGATTGTGATAAAAGTTTTTGAAATGTGTGGTTGACAAGCTGTGTGATCCATGAAATATATGATTAATATTGAATGTTTGACATTTGACTTAAATTAAAATTCGATTTTAACTCGAAACAAACTGAGCCGGGTCATAAGAGAACTGTTCATGATCACCGACGGTAGGGCGGGGTCGGGTCATTCGTTATAATCCACGAAAATTATATGAATACAAAGTACCATAGTCCACCCATCTATGATCTCTATCTCTATCTCAGCGCATTCGTCAATTCATGGCTACTCAAGGTCAAGTTATTACCTGCAAAGGTACTCTCTCTCTCTCTCTCTCTCTCTCTCTCTCTATGTGTGTATCTATGTTTGTACAATTTGGACCGTGTGCTAAGGTAGTGTGATTTAGCGGCGGTGGCATGGGAACCAAACAAGCCATTGGTGATCGAGGAGGTGCAGGTGGCGCCGCCGGAAGCTGGAGAGGTCAGAGTCGAGATCCTTTTTGCTGCTCTCTGCCATACCGACGCCTACACCTGGAGTGGCAAGGTACTGTATAATTGTATAAACTTGTACTATAGGCGCTGTTTGGTTCATATTCTCCGGATAAGGTAATTTTGCTTGTGGACCATAATTTTTTAACCATACATTCTAAAAAAATCTACAGGCCCACATATATGCAAATGCTGATTGAAACAAATTTTTTTCTTTGAAAATATCGCATTGCATTTTCGGATTAGGTAATACGACGTTTCAGCACACTTAATTCACCCCTCCAGACGCCCAGAAAAGGAGAGGAAAAGAAATAAGGAGAAATAACCAACTTGAATCTATTGATGTTCTTATATTACTTTTTCTATGTGTTCTAATCTGTAGTTTATCTTCTTTGAAGGATCCTGAAGGTCTCTTCCCATGTATTCTTGGTCACGAGGCTGCAGGGTATGTTATGTTTTAGTGTTGCATAGATGCACTCCTCTTGCAGTTGGACTTGGACCCTTTTCGAGTAAAGAAATGTTATTTTAAATTTTGATATTTTCTATTATAATTGTAGAATAGTGGAAAGTGTTGGAGAAGGCGTTACTGATGTTCAACCAGGAGATCATGTCATTCCTTGCTACCAGGCAGAATGTAAGGAATGCAAAATTTGCAAGTCTGGAAAGACAAATCTATGTGGAAAAGTACGGTTAGCTACTGGAGCTGGAGTTATGTTCAGTGATCGCAAGAGTCGTTTCTCGATCAATGGAAAACCTATTTATCATTTCATGGGAACATCAACATTTAGCCAATATACTGTTGTCCACAACGTTAGTGTTGCAAAGATTGATCCTAAAGCACCTTTGGAGAAAGTGTGTCTCCTTGGCTGTGGTGTTTCAACAGGCAAGTCGCTTTCCACTTTCCTTTTTTTTTTTTTTATAGTCGCATTTGATGCTTTCTTATGATTTATCTGTAACTATCTAGCATTTTTTGTTTTGTGACGTATCTCAGAAATGATTACTTTTATTCCCTTGTGTGAAATTTATCATTCACGAAATTTTACCTTATACACAATGCTGATCAATGAAATCCTCTAATGTCCATTACTTTTTAGTCTTGTCATTGTCCTATATAATCCTTTTGTAATTCTCCCAACTCAAGTTACTGGTATTGTGATTGTCTTCTTTAAATGAACTTGCTTCTCTCTGATGATATTTTATTTATTTTTTAAATAGAAGAGAGGTAGTTGCAGTGGGTTTGAAACCCTAAACCCCACATCCCCCTCCACCTCTATTTTGCACAAAGAATATATCTGCCATCCAGATTTTTCTCTGTTCCTGTAACTTATTTTTAAGTATCCCTATGGATCATATTCCAGTTGCGATTATCTATGTGACACGTCTTTGTCATATTCTTCACACTGTATAATTTGCTTTATCTAGGCCTTGGAGCAGTTTGGAATACAGCAAAGGTAGAACCAGGTTCCATAGTTGCTGTTTTCGGCCTTGGCACTGTTGGACTTGCTGTAAGTTTCAGTAGAATTATCTAATTCTAGTCCTAATCATATGGTTATGATGGTCAATATCTTGAGTGCTATTCTAGGTGGCAGAGGGTGCAAAAGCTGCTGGTGCTTCACGAGTAATTGGAATAGACATCGACACTAAAAAATTTGATATAGGTATTCATTTGCAGCTCCACCCTTATCATCCTAATATAAACACGAGTTGCATGCAATTGATTCTCCACAATGATCTTTAGATAGTGTGTCTATGTTTTGTATATCATTATAAGTTGATTACTTCTTGGGATCTTCATGGTAATCTGTGTTGTGATAAAGAAGGAAATTCTAACTTTCAAATGTGATTTTTGCTTTCTCAGTTTGTGTTACTTTTATTGAGTGCAGACAGTTAAGAACCTTTTCTGCTAAAATAAATCATAATTATTTATCACACACAGTCGATATATCACTATTCTACATGAACATAATTTTGATTTGTTTACTAAGAATATATTGTCATGAAGTCGTGGATATTGAAGTTCTTACAGTGTACTTGGTTGCTCACTAGTGATTGGTGAAGAACTGAAACATTTTTCATTTTTATCATTATTGATTCAAATTATGATCTGCAGCAAAGAATTTTGGTGTCACTGAATTTATCAACCCGAAAGACCACGAGAAACCAATACAGCAGGTTATCGTGGATATGACAGATGGTGGTGTCGATTATAGCTTCGAGTGCATTGGGAATGTCTCTATAATGAGGGCTGCTCTGGAGTGCTGCCATAAAGTAACTTCAAAAAATTATTCTCGAATCATACAATGTTACACCTTGCATTCGAGGATGCTGAAATTCTGGTTTGTCTTGTAGGGGTGGGGAACATCAGTTGTCGTGGGTGTTGCAGCGTCTGGTCAAGAAATCTCAACCCGCCCGTTTCAGCTGGTGACAGGTCGTGTCTGGAAGGGCACAGCTTTTGGTGGTTTCAAGAGCCGTTCTCAAGTCCCCTGGCTCGTGGACAAGTATATGAAGAAAGTAAGTTCATTAATTTTACCAAACCTGCATTTTTTTTTTTTACCAGTACTACCTTCTTGCAATTTTTCAAACTCGATTTCTCGTCCACCTTACAGGAAATCAAGGTTGATGAATACATCACCCACAATTTGACTCTTGTGGAGATAAACAAAGCTTTTGATCTGTTGCATGGAGGAGACTGCCTCCGTGTGGTGCTGAATATGCATGTTTGATGTGATTCCACTGGTATGGCTGTGGGTCAAGAGGGGAGTTTGAACCTGAATATCATATGGACTTGGTAAATAACTCACGTATTATGCTATCAATAATGATTTTCCCTTCTCTTGGCGTCTCCTTTCTGTGTGTCATTGAATTCGATAATCCTTAAGTGATGAATGATAATAATTTCATCCATCCTTTTTAGAATTTCTCTCCTGTGGAGATCTGCATAGTAACTGGTATCTGTTCTCAACTATTGAGGTCAAAAAACAGGACACAAGTTTGTTCAAAAATTACAGTACCTTTCTTATTTAATATAGTCTTGTCCAATCATTTAAACCGAACATGCCATCAAAGTTATTCGATTAACCTGTCGCAATGCGCAAAATCCATAGATCATATCAGTTTCTTCACCACTTCAAACATCTAGTAATTGCTCGTTATTAACAAGCATTTCCAGCTGAGTATTCAAGATCTTGGACTCACCAACAAACACCAAGTGAAAATCATCTATTTGAACAACTTGCATTCTGAACTTTGATATATACACAGCAGCATTAAAAGCCTAATTATGAACTTGGCAGTGTTGATCTGAAATCAAGTCCAAGGTTTCCAATCCTCTGATGCAGCAGTATCTTAACATGCTGGAAAAAGAAGTTAAAAATTAATCAACAGATGGCTTTACCAGAAAAATACAACAAGATGCAGATAAAGACTATTCGCAAGTACCCAACTTTTTGTTGCTAGAATCAACGCTGAAAAATGGAGGATTGGGAAACTACTCATATCAGGACGTCAGAACCTCAGGGTCGAGTTGTTCTCCAACACAAAGAACCAATTTATACAAGCGAGAATAGATGTTTCCTTCAAAGCACGTAGATCTTAAAATTTCAACAAAATACTTTGAAAAATTGTCTAAAGTTACTATAATCTAGATAGAAATGAAACGGAGAGGAAAATTCACTCTTCCTTTCTAGTGCTGGAGGGAAAACTTGGAGAAAACATAGAATGGATTCAAAATTGAAATTTATTTTACTTCAATTAACATGTGACATTTTATTAATTGCAAACTAATCTAAGTAGGTGTTTTTCCCAATACTACTCTATTCCACGAGAGAAAAAAAGGGATGGAAAGTTTAATCATTGGATTTTTCTTTTCCTCCTTGTCAACCCCACATACTGAAATAATTGAACAAAACCCACTATCCAAAGGCTCAACTTTATAACAAGCAATTTATAAATTCTGATATTCATAAACTCTAAACTCAATCCTAGTCAAATTACAATTCTACGGTCCAACAAGAAATATCCTAAAATATTTTCTAGGATAGTACGAAAGAAATATCTGCAACAGGTTCTTGGACAACAAAGTACATATTAGCAATAACTCACAGTGAAACTGAGTATTCATAGTTCAGCAAAATATAAATAGAACTTTCAAACCAAGGATTGAATCAAAAGCATGTATGACTCTTCTGTGCAAAAACATTAACAGGAGGGAAATTTATGCGCCTTACATACAAAATTAGAGTACTAAAAAATAGAACCTGACTATTCTCAAAATTCACCAGAAACAATAAAATTTCCCCATTTTTCTCTTGAAGTAAATTGTAAAATTTAGGGAAAATGTTTTCCATCATTTAAGCTTTTAGAGGAGGTTGTTCAGCATAAACTTAGAAATCAAACCAAGTACCTGCATTATTCAGGAGAGGATGTATTAAATCCAGGAGGCACAGGAACTTCCAAAGCTCCTAATGAAGACTGATTCTCAGACATCCAACTATCAAAGTGAAAGTCCAATGAGTCTCAATTTATATTTCAAGGAAATGGAAAACCAATATCATCTGTGAGGAGCAATTCTGCTGGTGATTCGAATTACCGACGACAGCCATTTTCCTGTGGTCCATTTTGATGATGGGAATCATCTTCTCTTGTTACACTTTGCAGTGGAGGTGCAGCATGGTGATGTTGGTAACTAACTACAGGAAGTTGTTAGTGGTTGCAATGGCTGAGACAGGCATCCAAATTTCAACCAAATTCAGTGAAACTTGTGTTAGAACCACCTTCAGTTAGATTCCCTTGCTGGAAAATATACTGACCATCATTTGATAGAATATTAGGATAACTATATGCTTTAGGTAGTGAGGGCGAAGAATTTTCGTAGGCCTTAACCATGTTGGGCTGGGAGGCTACGAGGGACTGAGAATGCAAATGATTTTGAAAGTCACTGCCTATGACGGGTTGGTTGGACAAAAGGGTCTGCAAAAGTGCAGCAGGTCCATGAGGCTGAAAGACCAATTGGGACTGGGAGAGAAACGAGTTTTCAATATCGTTTCCCACATTCAACTGAGATGCTACCTGTGATTGCAAAGGCAATACAGTTACCAAGTTGCTATAAGGGAAGGGTTGAGAAGGCATTTGGGGTTGAGAAGGCATTGAATTTCTAACTAAGTAGCTTGAATATGGTTGGGAGGACATTTGAGATTGAGAAGGTAAGTAGTTTGAATAAAAACCTCCCATGTTTGGTGGAACAGACACTCCGGGCCAGGAATACACTGTATTAGCAGTGCGGCTCCCCATAGCTGGCTGATTGGAGCCACTGTAGCTATTTAGTCCTGGATCCGTGGAAGCTGGCCAGCTCTTCAGAAAGGGGACATTGTTCCATACACTTCGATTTCTAGCACTTAAGGTACCATTGCTATTGGATGTATTTTGTAACTGTTGGGCAACCAAATATGGTTGAAATCTATTTCTAGGAACAGAAAATCCAGGTGGTTGGCTTCTGCCTTGATTTATGATATTTAATAGGCTATAATTGGGTGGTAATGAAGTCGATGGTAGAACTTGAGTGATTTGTGAAAGTTCTCTCGAAAAAGAAGTACTGTCGACACTAACAAGAATGGGTGGCACATTATCACTTTTCTTCAAGCTTTTCCTCTGAGCTCTCCAGAACTCCTCTTTTTCAGTAGCATGACAATGGTCAAGACTGGAAATGCCAGTTCCCCAAAGGGAACATGGAGCAATTGAGTCACAAACATAACAGTGACACTGAAATTAATACAAGTAGAAATCAAAATGGTAGCACTTTTACTCAAACCAAATACAAAGGAAAATTTAAAGGGGCAAGAGCTATAATCTGGAAAATTACCTGGTCACAACGACTCCCATGGGGAGTAGAAGCAAATGGAAATTTAGCACAAATATGCCGTGGGTGAGGAAAGTCTCTGCATGCAACCTGTGATAAGCAATGTCAAACAACATCTCATACAACAAAACCAAACAGAAAATCAAATTTTTTGTAAGGTGGAAATGAGTTTAACAAAGTAAAGCAAATGTTAAATAAGTACAACATTAAAAAGAAGAACACGAAGGCTCTTGAATCCTATGTGATAAAAATAATAATCATGGGCAACACTGACCATGCATTTAAGTCAAGGAAAATGAAGATAATCTAAGAACTGAATCTGAAACAATCCATTTAAAAAAAGGCAAGATGTGCCATTTAAAATTGTCTCAATTCACAATGAGTAAGATGTGCCAACATATTAATACTATTCATTCTTTTCAAAGACTAAATAACTACAAAATTGTAATGCACAACCAATAGAATTAAAGAAATCAAACACAAAAAGGTACACAACCTGTAAACTCAATTCAATCATGTCACTCAGGTAAAATAAAGATAAAAGCTGATGAATATCATTGCGAATCCACATGCTAAAAAAAACCAACAGTTTCGTATTGTCCTCTTAAGGAACCATTAAATCAACAATTATTCGACTTGTGTTTTGATATGATGTTCATAAAATAGACATCTGCATTTTCCTGTCGCAAACATGATATATTCACTAGTCAAGAGCAGAAATTTCCTGAATTCTTATTTGTCGTGTCAATAAAATACACGTCAGCTTCCTTCTTTCAAATCTCATGATATCCAGATGACCCTTATTCTCGATAAATTTGAGATCAACTTCCTTATTTTTCATTGTCTTGTTTGATTCATCGCTACATATACAATCATTAGAAAAATCACACAATGTTGATTATCTTAAAGTAGTAAATAGAAAAATGTTATGTGGTTATGAGTCCCGCCTTCACCGCAAAACAAGCTTAAACAAATAGATTGAATAAACTAGATGATGCATATTAAAGAGCAACACTACCAAAGCTTCTTGTTGGTTTAACTTTCTCAATTTAGTTTCATCAACTTTAAAACTAATTAAGATTATCAGAACATAAATAAAAGAAACTAAACACTGCATCTAAATTATCAATACGAATGCACCAACTTTCTTGCCTCAAAACGAACGTGGAAAAGAAAAACAAAATACCTGACCCTTTTCTGCAATAACCACCAAATCATCTGAATCATCAACGTTGACTCTGCCATCTTCAACTGCCAACAGCTTATCTGGGTCGCCATCCAAAATCACACAATCATCATCGTCAGAATCCTCAATTTTTGCAGTGGGATTCAAAGGCAGTATGATTGACTCTTCCGGGTTCGGAATAGCTTCTCTCACAACCATTGCTTCATCGGAATCAACTGCATTCGCCTCCACCTCGGATAATAGCTTCGATAACCAATCATGGTCTTCTACATCCCAACCGTCATCAAAACCTTCTTTTCTGGTCTCCCCGAAACCGGCCTCCTCATCGGAGCTTATCTCGAGTATTAACGGGGCGGGATTTTCCATCACAGATCAAGAACCTTCACTTCTCAAAGATTTTATGAAAAATCAACAGCAATCGTCAGTTTCTTCGCTTCATCAAATAAAATTCAAATTAGCTAATGGTTTCTGAAAAAGAGAAGTGTTGGGATAGATCAAAGAAACTTCGGAGTTTCACCGTTTGGGAAATTTCCTGGAAAAATTCTTATAATGGATTTAATAAACCAACAGAAAAGGTGAATAACTGTTTCATTATTAGGACTAATTTCACAAATATTTAAAAAAAAAAAAAAACGACGATTGACTAACCTGAACTTGGAACGGAAAGATTATACAAACACGAGAATTTACTAAGAGAGAGACGGAGAACGCCAGAATGCCTGAAATTGAAAGGCGTTCGTTTCACCTACTTTTGAAAAGCAGGGAGCCGTTTCAGTTTTCAGTTTCCACTCCCGCGTAGTGTGCGTGTGCCGGTTCTTGTGTGTTGACTCGCGACTCGCGAGTGAGCGCAAAAAAACAAATTTTATGTCAACTTTGTACCGTCTTAGTTTGATCATAACAAGGATAAATCCTACCAAAAATACTGTATTTATATGATTATAATACGTATTTGTTCGACTGATACGTAATCAGATTTCTAAAATTGTTATTAGATTACGAGATGACATAATTTTTACAAAAATCGACAATTACAATTTATGTAATTTTTTATGTTTATGTAATATTTGGTAAATTACGTGTACGTATTTATAGAAAATTAAAATTATTAATATATACAATGATTTAACAAATAACATCTTTTTATAAATACAATGATTGTAATGTACACTGTATCAAAAATTTTAATATTGTAACATTGGATTACGATAATCTTGTAATCTAGTCACAACAACGGTACGATATTAAAAATTTAATAATTACAATATATATATATATATATATATATATTTTTTACGTTTATGTAATATTTGGCAAATGACAATGTACACATTTTTAGCAAATTACAACTATGAATATATACAATGATTTAGAAAATTACATCTTTTAATAAAAATAATAATTGTTCCGTACACTTGTGTAATTCCCCATTTTTTTATGTATGTAATTTTTTTCTCTTTATAAGAATATAATATGTTTTTTGTTTGACTATTGCATATATATACCGATAACATTATTTATCAATTACAATTTATGTAATTTTTTTACTTAATATTGGGCAAGTGACGGCATACACACTTTTAGCAAATTACAATTTTTAATTTATGCAATTATTTAGCAAATTACATCTTTTAGTAAAGACGATGATTGTAACGTATATTGTGTAATTCTCTATTATTATCTACGTAATTTTTCTTTCCTTATGGGAATATAATACGTATTTTGTTTAACTATTATGTGTATATAATCAGATTTAGAAATTTGTGATTAGATTACAAGATTAACTGAGTCCAACTTTATATCTTGGTGCTTACAAAAAGGACAAATTGCAGCAACGGTCCCTAGCCTTTTCATTTTTTTCAGATTTTACCTCAACCTTCACTTTGTGCCACCACATGTTTCAAACCTTTGAGAAATTCGCATCGAAGGTCCATCTAGATAAAAACCGTCCAAATCACCGTTAGTCAACCTTCACGAGATGGTTTTACTGTACCTATTCAGATAGTACATTTGTTCAAATTGCCTCCATTTGAGAGAGAGAATTTAGCATTCCGACTGACATCAGAACTCGAGCAGATTCGATTTCTCCAAAACGAAGTTGAATCACACAAGACAAAATTGCCAAACACTGTAACAGTTTCATCATCTAGTGATATCCTCAGCTGTAGCAGTGTGAAACAAAAGGGCCCTCCATTTGGCACTGCAAAGAAATCCTCAGCTTTAGGTTATGGTCCAGGGAGGAAGGGCCGTGGTTGTAAACATGGTATTACATGAAGATTTGAGTATGTGGAGCAGCATAAAACTGTGAACCAGAACTTGGAGATTTTTAAAAATTGTGAGAGTTTATTAAATAAGTTGATTTTTAAAACCCCATAAATATTAATTTCGAATAATAGCAGTACCTGCCATAAGATAACAGGGTTAGTATTTTGTTCACCCCGTTCAGCTTCTCCTTCGATCTTCAATGGATATTGCTTTGATCTGCAGAGATAATTAGAAGAAAATTGTTGGGTCAATGGTGTTGAAAATTGTTGTTTGAGATGGTGGCCATGGTGGTGGCACTTGCGACGGCCGTAGTGGCCGTGGGCAGCAGGATTTTGGAGTTCGGTAAGGGTAGGAGTGGGTGGGTGAGGTGTTTGAAGAAGATGATTATTCTTTTATTTTATTTATTTTTTTTAAAGGGGAATTATTGTATGGACGGAAATGCCCCTTTTAAAATGGTCAAAATATCTCAATTTTTAATTTTCTAGGTTGAATAATGCTGATTTGGACGGTTTCTATCTAGATGGACCTCTGGTGCGAATTATTCAAAGGTTTGGAAAATGTGGTGGCACAAAGTGAAGGTTGAGGTAAAATCTGGAAAAAAATGAAAAAAGGTTAGGGACCCCTGGAGCAATTTTCCCTAAAAAAAATTTATAAGTGCAATTTATGTAACTTTTTGATGTTTATGTAATTTTTGGCAAATGACAGTATGAAGAATCACAACATTCAATAATACAATGATTTAGCAAAGTACAATGTTTAATAAATACAATGATGGTATGTGCTGTTCTTGCTTACTATGTTTGCAATTTTTCTCCCTAATAGAAATATAATACGTACTTTCTTTGACTAATACACGTATATATCGATAATATGTAATCAAATTTAGAAATTTGTGATTAGACTACAAGATTAACGTAGAGCTTTATATCTCGGTGCTTAAAAAAAACAATTATAGCTTAATTTTGTATTTTTATGTAATTTTTGGCAAATGGTAGTGTATGTAATTCTTGACAAATTATAACATTTATAAATGCACGAAAAAATTGCAGCTGGGATTCCAAAATTTTCACTTTTATTGCAATTTTTAAATGATTGTTGCATGTTTATTGAGCATGTGATTAAGTGTATTTCATTGATGTGTAACGATATGAGATAGGTGCTTAAGCATGGACTAACACTCTTGCATCTAGATTAAGAAATATTAGTCTAAGACCGGATATCTAATGTTGGCTCTTTGTTTTAATTTAGGTCGTAGGGTCGACTACTCTATCAATTGGGATATGTAGTTTATTGTAATCATACCAACGAAGCTCGTGAGTAGTAGCTCTAGTACACCTGAAGTTTATTAAAACATGATCAATGTGTATAGAGTTTAATTATATAACATGATCAGATTGGGAAAAAAAAATTTGTGACTGCTTTATAGATTACCTCGATACATTAAGGACTAATGATTGATATTCGTGAACACTGTGATCTTTGAATGTACCATGAGTGAGATTAATGAATCGTCAAATATTTCAGTAAGTTGGGAGCAAGAGAAGTGAAGTGGCAAGTATGAGTTCGTGTTATCAATATTTCGCAATGACTGAATTGATTACGTCATTTGTTCACTCATAGTTTTACCTAAAAATAAGATAATAAAATGCATATTTTAAATGTTTTTTATTTTCAAGGTCGAATACCTACTTACTCTATTTTGTATTATTGAGAACCTCAACTAAAATTTATCCCAACAAGCACATTCGAGTCTAGAAATATGATAAAATTTTATGCCAACCATAGGAAAATTACCATTCAATAAGGACTTGAAGACTTAATGCATAATATTTTAGCTTGCAATGATTCGTATAATTTCCTTAATCACGGTCTGATACTAGTTTATTTAGAGTGTTACTTTCGTATGCTAAAATCATAATAAAAGCTTGTACCTCGCACACAAGTAAGATGTGATGGCATATTTAACTCTATTACATTAGTATAAAATTGGTTGTAATCTTGCAAAGTTTTAATGGATTTTGATTATTCTCCTCGTCCAAAGTGATTTACCACTTCATTTTACAGGAAGTTAGATTTTTAGTTCTACGGTACAATTGACTGATTTCATCAAATTGTTACCTGAATATTATTAATCGTTAGCATGACCTTCTTTTTTGAAATTCAAATATCCGTCTTTAAATAAATTTCACTTCTACATAAACCACGAGGTGATGCCCCGTAAACAAGCGTTACAACCATATGAATCTATCTGGGGAATTAATATTAGGCTACCACTGTCCATTTACCTCATTAACCTTAAAATGCAACTAAGATACTAATACTCTGATTTTGGAACAAATTAATGGGTATATAGAAGAGGTCCCCCAATCTTTGACATTGTTGCACTTTTGTCTCCAACCTTTAAGTGGCAACACTTACATACTAAACCTTTCATTTTGGTAGCACTTTGGTCCTAGGTGGACAAATTTACCCGTATTTATAATCAAACTAGTCAAGATTTTGTTCAACTAGGCAATTTTGCCCTTATATATTGAAATGAAATAAATAAATAAATAAATAATTGATAAAAAAAGATACAGAAAAAATGAAAATAAAATAAAATTAATGACGTCAATTTGGGTCCACGGACTTTTCTTCTAAAAATAATGATTTCAAGATTAATCAAGTTAATATTTGAATTACATCCATAGTCTAGGGATGTTTACAATGTTGGTGCCCCTAGGCGATCATTACCATTACCGTCTTGTCGAGATTTTCAAGAGGTGGGGGCGAGGATTCAAAAACCTTCATCGATCGTCCGTTTAATTAATTATTTATTTTTAAATATGATTTATATAGAAAAAATAAAAATAAAATAAAGAGATTCGAAGCGACTTCATAAAATTAAGGATGTGGCCATGTTTTTTGTCCTACTCAATACACTATTCAACACTGGACAATACAGGGCGAGTTGGATCGTTGGTAGTGGGGATGGAGTTTGAACAAAAGATTTTGTGAAAGTAAAAATTATAACGAGACAGCAGGACTCGATGAAAGTAGAGATGGAGTCTGAAGGAGTCAGGTAGAGGTGTTTGTGTAGACAATAAGTGGATAAAGGTTTTATATAAGGATAAAAGCGAATGAATTTAGCTAGATATTTAAGGATAAAAGTAGTTATTCATAAATGAGACTCATACTATAAAAATGAAAGATTAAGAATATAAATACTACTTTTTACAGGTTAAGATAAAAGTACAACAAGTGCCAAAGATTAAGAACCTTTGTTGCTATTTACCCTATTTATGTAATGCACTTCTTCCTTAGTCCTCAAGTAATTTCATTTGGTCAACTCTGTAGCCTAATTAAAGTGACCATGTATAAATTAAAGATAACGAACAATTCTCGATAAATATATTATATTTTAAAATACAAAATATATATGGGCAGGTATTAGCATGTGCAAGTTTTGTGGGATTTCCGTGAAAAATGGTCACACGCTCATGCTTAGCGTACGGAACAATAAATAGAAGGGAAGGATTGACCTTTTCGGGGTGGTCGAATTGGTGAAGCATGTGAATGCGGAGATCAAATATCACGAGTTCGAATTCTCTGCCAACACTTCCTCGGTCGAGCTCGTTGTACCGGACTTGCTTAGTGCGGTTTATCTCTCCTGTGTAGTTTGCGAGCTACTGCACATGGAGTGAAGTTTACCTAGTGCGCACTCATAGTGGTCAGACATCCGCCCCTTCGGGGTGATCAGTGCTCTATTGACGAGTAGTGGGTTCCTACGTAAAAAAAAAAAAAAATAATAATAAAAGAGAGGGACTAAGCTTGAAAACTTATAAATACTAAGTTCGTTCTTAAATAATTAGCCATGGTTTGATTTAGATAGAAATCAGATATTTAGTAAATTTTAATGAAATTTGATGAAATGTATAGTTAGAAATTTGTTTATCATATAAAATGTGTCATTAAAATTAATTAGAGTGTGTTAGATTGACTTTATTTTTCAAAAAAAAAATGTCATTTTTCACCTAAATTCCTATTTTTGGGATGTTTGATTGGCAATGTTTTTCATTAAAAATATTTCTCAACATTTTGGTCACGTGACCATATTTTCCTCAAAAACAAGGAAAATATTTTCTTCAGGGAGTGGTGATTTTTATTTTACAGATGATTTACTCTCTTTTTCTCTCTCTCTCTCTCTCGCTCTCTCATTTATCATCTCTTATAAACTCACCAATAAAAATGGACAAGTATAATATTTTATATGTTCAACACTAAATCAATCAAATATTTAATTAATAATTCTTATACAAATAAGTTATAGACAATTGAATTACCTATAATTTATTTTTTTTCTATATAAATTTCATACTCGCAATCGAACGCACCCTTAAAAATTTTGATTTACATTTTAGTCCACGTCTTCTTATCAATCCAAATTGGTTTCAGCGCCTGTCAATGATGAAACAAAGTATTTTAATTGGTCAAACTACATTTTCAACCATAATTTTAATGGAACCATAACTTTTAACAATTTTTCAATCACACATTTAATCAAATTTTATCAAAATATGCTAACAACTTGTTTGACATAACTTTTGAAAAGTTACTTTTAAACATATTTGGATAATTGTCTAATTAGAGGACTTTTAGAAAAAACTAACTTAAAAAGTAAAATTCTCAAAAAGTTATTCTACAAAAAATAAAACCACTGCCAAATGTGCTTACTTTTATCAAAAACTTTATCAGGTGACCTCATAAGTGAAATAAAAATTACTTTTAGATACAAGAAAACTATTTTTTTCATACTTGCCAAACTTGCTCATGGTCTATATAGAATGAATGGAGCATACTTAATTACTTATTTAGTGCATATTTTTATCCTACATCGATAAATTACCCGTGTTTAATTAATGTATAAAAACATTTTACATGAATTGTAATTCTTTTGTACTAATTTCGTCACGTCAAAAATAATTTCCTAGTATGGTACTTTTCATGCTAAATTTATCACTTTACCAATCTATTTTTACATAATATGTTGTAACAAACATTTAATTAATTTTGATGTACGATATTTTTCCAAAAAATCAACCATTACCTTTTTAAATTAAATTTCTAAATATTAATTTTATTTTATTTTCCACATTTTATTTTCTCTTATTTTTGTTCGCATTAAATGGCACGTTATTATTAATATAATATGTAAATATGTCAAATGTACCATACACTGTCCTAAGACTCTCTTCCTCATCTGCATGCCCCTGTTTACTCGACACCTCTCCCTACCCCACCCTTCACCTTCCATTCTCCTCTTCTATACATACACACGCATAAGCATTTTGTGAAGAACCGAATTCTATTATAGCGAAAAATTACAAAGAACACGGCCAGCAAACGGTACACGGATCACAATTTTTGTTATTTTGTATGCATTACTCTGTTTTAATCATTAGCGGTAATGTCATGGAATTTTTTTTTTTTATCTTATGCGTTAATCAATGATTCCACATGTACAATAAATGGAATTATAATTGGATTTTAAATTCCTCATGCATTTGTGAAGAACCCACAATTTTTTGAATAATATTCTCGAATGCATATGCAAATTTCTGAAAAAAAAATTCATAATTTTGGCACGATTTTCATGCATTGTCGAAAAATCCAGAAAGAAAACGTGAGATTAATTGGGCATTTACGATGATTTTGTTTGGAAAAGTAAGTCATTTTGATTATTTCTGTTATTTGTTGTGAAATCTTTCTTACAGGGAAATCATTGCATCTGTAAATAATAAACGCCAATGCGTGGTCCGTGTTCTGTAAATTTAAGGATCAGAGAATAATTTAATTTAATCGGTGATGGATTTAGTGTAAATATTCAAACCATATACCTCTTTTGATGGTGAAGAATGCTTATCTACTTAGTGTGTCAATAGCCGTGGTGTTTTATAAGAACTGTGGATTAAGGGGATGCGTGTGAATGAATGTAAGCATTGTTATAACTGGGCTATGGAAATGGATGCGAAAGAAAATGCTGATATCTCAGAAGAGTGTCAAAGGCCTGCGTCACCAATTGAAGTGGTACAACATCTCCCTGAAAAGGCGGTGAGAACATCAATTGAGGCACTGCTTAATGTTATAGGTAGTGCAAACTCGAATGCTCTGCCACCCTTGGCGTCTGGGCATAGGCGTGCCCGTAGTGAAGTAGTGACTTTGTTTCATGGGCATAACGCTAGCTGTAGTAATTTTCAGAAATTGAAGTCTCAGATGCAAAGGGCTTTACACTGGGGTAACTACAGTACTCATGAAGATAGCCAGTATTTTTCTTTTGATCCTGAAATTCTGGCAAATCAGAAACGGCAATGGTATCAGCTTCACTCCAAAACCTTGGTATGCAACATCATATAGGTGAAACCTTAGTTGTCTTTTGTTTATCTTGTGATGTATTATTATAGGCATGAAGATATACTTCTCGGTTCACATGACATTAAGTTTTAGGATTACTTCAGAAAATAAGACCTACACTGTTCTCTAATATGAATTTGTTCTGTCTTTTCAAACTCCTGTTTCTTCCCACTCTCTCACCATGTTTAGTGTTACATCCAATCTTGCTGACATACCTTCATTCTTTTTTAGTTCCCTCCTGCTTCTGTGAGCTTGATTGTACTTTTGTCATTTCGCGAGATTCATATTTAAACCTACCATCTTTTGTTTACTTGTTAGTGACATAATGTGGTCTTTCTTCAACCATATAATGATCCTTGTTTTTCTTATATAAATTTCGTTTTTTCTTTGTTGAATGTGTTTATTAGAGTGAAGTTCCTAAGCTTTGTTTTTGGTTCAACAAATGATAATGCTGTTTGGACTTGTTTAATGCATATTCATGAATTTATAAAGATGTGTTCCAACAGTACACCACAAACACAGTTGGTTATTAATAGTTCCATTAATTTGATGAAAACTTCGTAGTCAGGAGTCCCTTTTTTTTTTTTTTTTTTTTTTTTTTTTTTTAATTTCAATTTTACATGTGTGAATGCTGGCTTTGATACCCGTTTTCGAAATTGGTTATGAAAATTGTAATGTTTCTTTTTCTTTGTATCGTCCCTGTTGTACTCTATATCATGTGTTCATGGTTTTTGTTGTTCTTTAAGTTGTTGTTAATTGCTCGCTAGATAACTGTTTCTGAAGATCGAGGTTTACTGTAGTTGGATTAATTACATCAGATGAGTCTGTCATGTAGGACCTTGAGAAATATAAGGATCCCACCTCACTTTTTGAACACTTCATCATTGCTGGGCTTCAACCAGATGCCAATCTTGAGATAGTTGAGGATGCATTTATCAAGAAGAAGAAATGGGAGCAAGAAATGGCAAGAACTGAAATGCTTGATTTCAATATGCTGCAGTATCGACGACCTACACTTCCAATATTGGAACCTCAGGTTTGGTTGCTTTATAATGATGATAACTGTTTTACCAGCCAACTTCTCCTCATATTCTCTAATTTTATGTATTAAATAACTAGTTTTTCCAACTGAACTGAGAGGCAAAAAAGGATTCATGTAGGTGACCTCAATTTTTTGGGAATAAGACTAGTTTATTGTAATTGTAATTCTGTACTTATTTCGTTTAAGGTGCCATGTTCCCAGCTCTTTCTTAGCATATAAGTTGTAATGTATGAAAGAGTAATTTTCTAGGCTGCTGGTAATTTTATTTTCCTGGAAATGGTGTTAGGTGTGAACTTGATCCTTGTTCCAGGATTTTAAGTTTACATTTATCTTTTTTGGGATATTGTTTGATCAAGTTAACATCATTCAAAAGAAGTTTATTTTAATTTCAACTGAAGTATTTTACCATCCATTTCGAATGATTATATTTTCCATTTTTCTACAGGTACTCTTTAAGTATCCCCCTGGAGAGAAGCTGGCTTTGCGCCCGAAGGATTTGGCAGCATTTTGCTTTCCTGGAGGTGTTAAGGTTAGTATATGTCAAGCTCATGCTTTACAAAGTGTCGTTGGACTTGAAATGGAAACTTATTTCAGTTAATTGGTGGAGCCAAATGGACTAGAAATAAAATTTAAATTAATTTCATTTGTGGAAGTGGACATGAAGAATCATTCAAATTGAATTAATCTTTATTCATTAATATATATATATATAT
>CAIGRP010104809.1:0-16941 GCA_903798385.1 Fraxinus cuspidata | reverse complement strand
ATTATTAATTCTCACGCCGGAGGTACAACGGGGGAGAAAGCCCCGACCTCATTTTGCAGGTAGCACTCAGTCACCAAAGCAACCCGAACACCATCCACGTCAGGGAGAACACTGAAGTTGTTTTCGTTACAACATCAATACCTATGAGAGTTAATCTTTGGTATGAATAATTTTTTTAGTATGAAACAACACATTGGTGAAAACAGTAGACAAGGAGATTTGACGCGATCATCGAACAAAGAGGCTCTATTGTGCACTAATTGCAAGGATTTAGGCCATAAAAGGGACAAGAACTGGAAGTTTCATGGCAAACCTCAAAATTCAACCTAAAACTTGTCGGATCGTGGTGGACAGAAGCAGGTATATACGACAAAAACATAAGAAATTGAGAGTCCGTCTGCAAAGTTCAATCATGAAGAAATTAAGAAGATAAAAAATCTATTGGGGACTTCAGGAAAATCATCCACCATAGGTACCTGCTTTTTTAGCATTTTCAGGTATATTTTCAACTTCTCATGCTTTTAATGTCTTGAATAAAGTATTTTACAGTGCTTGGGTCATTGACTTAGGTGCTACAGATCATATGACTTGCTCCTCAAAAAAAATCATTTCATATACCCCGTGTCCTAGTAATAAAAACAATAACCATAGCATATGGTTATATAACTATAGTAGCTGGTCAAGTAGATATTCTTATTAATGACCGTCTTTCACTTACGAATGTTCTTCATGTTTCGAAATTATACACAAATCTAAGTGTCCATCAAGAAACTCACCAAAGATCCTAATTACTTTATGATTTTTTACCCTCATCATTGTGTGTTTCAAGAACAAAGAACGGGAGGATGATTGGACTTGCTAGAGAGAGGAATGGTTTCTATTATCTTGAAGAATCAAGTGGAGAAGCTAGAGCTATGGGTTCTCCGCCTTTATTATTTCTTTCCAAGTCATTGAAATCTAATAAAGACAAAATTTGGCTTCAACATCTTTGTCTTGGTTACCTGTCATTTAGTATTCTTAAATATATGTTTTCTTTACTGTTTGAAGGATTATTCGTTGAAAGTTTTCATTGTGATGTGTGTGAACTAGCAAAACGTAAATGTGCTTCTTTTCCAATTAGCAATAAAAAACACTTGTTCCATATACTCTCATACATAATGATATATGGGGGCCTTATACTGTTGCTAACATTTCTGGGGCTCGATGGTTTGTTTTATTTATTAATGATTTACGTGTGTCTTGGATCTTTTTTATGAAAATAAATCAAATGCGAGCTTAGTGTTTCCAACCTTTTACAATATGATTACAACGTAATTTGGTGTTGAAATTAAAAGATTTTAATTTGACAATGCTAAAGACAATTTCAATCAATTCCTATCTCCTTATTACCAAAACCAAGGCATAATACATGAATCTTCTTGTGTGAATACACCCCAATAAAATGGAGTGGCCGAACGAAAAAAAAAAAGGGTCATAGCCTAGCCATGGCTAGGGCCTCCCTATTTCAAAAGAAATATTTCAAAACAATATTTGGAGGAAGTTGTTTTAACCGTTGCTCATCTTATCAATAGGTTGCCAACAATGGTTCTTGATTTTAGAAATCCTATGAAAATTCTTGAGAAACTCTTTCCTAAATTCAATACCTCAAGTAATCGTGTTCCAAAATTATTTGGTTGTGTGGCCTATGTTCATGTGCATGCTCAAAATAGGGGAAAACTTGATTCATGGGCTCTTAAATGTGTCTTTATTGGGTTTTCATCTACTTAAAATGGTTCTAAGTGTTTGCATATGTTACATTTGTCGAAACAGAAAAATATTTTCTTGGTCTTTATTTTCAGGGGGAAACCTTACTCAAAGAAGATAAGGATGTAGACTTATTTCTTCTTGAGTTTCAAATCAAATAAATCTAAATTCTTCAAGCACTCAACGTTCGGGGGAGTGACTACATTGTTAGTCTATGTAGATGATATTATAGTGACAGGAGATGATTTGAAAGGAATGGAGAGCTTGAAGAAAAATGTTGATAGAGTTTGAGATCAAAGAGCTAGGCAAGCTAAATTACTTCATCGGCATTGAAATAGGTTATTCTTAGCAAGGGATTCTTATATCACAACAAAAATATATGATAGATTTATTAAAAGAAACAAGTAAACTAGGATGTAAACTGGCATAAACTCCCATAGAGTACAATCACAGATTTAGTGATGATCCGATAGGTGTAGTAGTGGATAAAAGCCTCTATCAAAGGCTCGTTGAAAGACTGATTTACGTGTCATATACCATACTTCATATAGTTTATGTAGTGAGTGTTGTAAACCAATTCATGGACAATCCGAAAGAGTTACATTTCAAAGCTGTATATCGAATTCTGCAGTATTCAAAAGGTACATCAAGAAAATGGGTCTTATTTAAGAAAAGAGAGGCCGACTCTTGAAGACTATACAGATGCGGTTTATGAAGGATCTATGGTTAATAGAAGGTCAACTTCAGGCTATTGTACCATACATGGAGGGAATCTTGTGCCATGAAAAAAAGTAAAAAATAGAATGTTGTTGTTAGATCTAGTGCATAAGCTGAATTTAAATCAATGACACTTGGGTATGTGAGCTATTATGGCTAAAGATAAGTTGCTTCTACTTTTCTTTTTCATTTCATCCTAGAAGATCTGAAAATTGAAAGGGACTTATGAAATTCTATTGTGATAACAAATTAACCATTAATATTGCACATAATCTAGTGTAGCATGACCGTATAAAGCACATTGAAATTGATAGATTTTTTTTTAAAGGAAAAGTTGGATAGTGATCTTATTTGTACACCTTTTATTTCACTAGTTAGTTGGCGGACATGCTAATCAAATGATTGTCTAGTGTAGCTTTTCAAAGAATAGTTAGCAAATTGGGAATGAAAAATATCCACTCACCAGGTTGAGAAGGAGCGTGTAAAAATATAATTTTTCTAACTTATGAAAATTTTATTCAGTTATGTAATACTATGTAATCTTTATAATTTCTTCTTTGTAGCATAGTTATTGCAATTCCTGTTTTCTAGGCATTGGATTTTTATGTATATTTTATTTTTATTTTTTATAACTGTTCTTATTTTGCTGATTGAGTTCAGCTATATAAACTCTTATAATAACGATAGTTAACCGATACAATTCATATTTTCAATCTTCTATTTTTTATCAGTCCCATACTATTGGTGACCCATGTTCGTGCAAAATTCGCAAGTTTATGAGATCGTTGACAAGTGATAGAATTAATAAGTTGAGAGTATCGTCTCACAGGGAATAAATTTAATTCAAGTTTACTAACTTTTTATGGGATTCAAATTATGTAAATAAAAGATAGTTTGATTTTATTTTATGTTGAAGTAATCTAAGAAAGTTGTAAAATGTGATTTTATCAATTTATGGTTGATTGTATTGGATTTCGAATCTGCTTATTGCTATCAATTTCAATTCTTGATTTGTAATCTAGTTTCGTTCTTGACAATCGATAAAACTGTGATATATAATTTTCTTTTCCTAGACAAATTAAATCTATCAAAACCACGACCCGAATATATTCCTAGCCCGAATTCGAAGGATTAGAATGCATTAAAATTTAGATTATCTATATGATTGCACATGTGATAAATGTTATTCCTAACATCTATTATACATATGTTAATTTTGTCGCGTTCTAAACTTATTGTGAGTCTCCTAACATTACAATAAGCAACCAATTATCTAATTGATGACCAATCAATTAAATAATGCAATGTGTATGCAAAATTAATCAAGAAACGTTAGAAATAAATTAAATTGATAGTCTTGAATTAAAACAAATAAACAATAGGGTTCATCTTCATCTAATACAAAAGAAGATCTAGCCTAACATGTTAATATATAAATTACAAGAAGAATAATAGAAAATATCACCCGGATCATGAAATAAATAAAAAAAAGTTGATCTATAAATACAAGGTTGAATTCTTCAAAATCTTGATATAATTGACCTTCAATTCCTTGTTATGGCTTGATTTCCTCTCTCAAAAATAGCAATTAGCCATTGTTCTTGATAAATTTGATGATAATATTGTGTACGAAGAGGCAAGAGGAGTCATCTCATTGTGTATCCCTCGTTCTCTATTTATAAGAGCAAAAAAATAGGTCAAAATCGCGTTCAATTTGGTTTTCAAAAGAGTTTGAATCGCGAAAGGAAACTAAAGATTCGTTTGCGAAAAATGTACATGTACACGCACCGGTATAATTACTGCTCGAGCGCCGTAGAACCAAATGAGTCTCGGGTTGGGGAAAATAAGGTATTGCGCGCGCCATAAATTGCGTGCACGCGCTCGTAGGTTTGTCTTTGAATAGCTTTTGGTATTTTGGTCATATATTTCTCTACATGTATTCACTTGATTTGATTCAAAATGTGCTGGAATGATAATTCAAGGGGCTACAATTCCTCTAGATATACAATGTTTCCAATTCGAACGTTTGCTATCCGAAAAATGGGTCTCAAGTTGGGCTAAAAATCCATAGCATAACTTTTTCGACTGAAAATTGATTTGTGGAAACACTTCTATTATATTTTACTCATTTGACTTCCAATTGCATCCAATTGATCCCCTATGATCTTCAATTATCGTTTTGAGGTTCGAATCATCTATTGGATGTTTACACTTTGGTTCCCAAATTTTGAATTTCTTTCGTTTTCGCACGTTTTTCGTTCATTTTTTTCAAATCCACCAATTTGCATTGAGTTCAACCTAACAAACATAATTAACATAAAATTAAGCTATAACTCATCCAAATCACCAACAAATACTCTAATTTAATGGCCAGATAAGTGTACAAAATACACTTATCAAACACCCCAATACACAAAATTAAGCTATAATTCATCCAAATTACTAAGAAATACTCTTATCAATCCCCGAAGACACTAAACTACTAAAATATTCCATTATTCAAATTTTGACAGATCATAAAAAAGGATAATTTATAACGTAAAGATAAAATCATGTAAACAATTCAACAATCACCACTTAATTTTAAAGAATTGACAGTTAAAATTAATTTAATAATTCTACAATTGGTGTTTGTTGATAACATGAACACGGCAGGCTGTTCAAGTTGAAAGGGCAACTTGCAAAGAGAAGACAGACAAATTAATTATTTGGTCTACCCTAACTTTTCCTAAGTCTTTATTGTTATTACGAAAAATGAAACCCAATCATTATAGATACATATTACTAGTGAATTTGACATTTGGCACTGTCAATTCAAGTGATAGTTTCAATCTTATCTACTGACATCCCTATGGATTAATTGGTGAATTTGAGAGGGATATTTTTATATTTGAGATTAATGAAATTTACTTACTTTTAGTAGGGAGGTTATATTTTCTCTTCGGCATTTATTAGTACGACAAATGTCCAAGATAATATTTTTGGGCAGTGAAGTCATTCCGTTTAGGACATTAGTACAACGAATGTCCAAGATATCATTTTTGGGCAGGGAAGTCATTCCATTTAGGACGAAACAAAATGGATTGGCGTCGAGTGGCATTGTCCCTAAGTAGCATACTTCTTCATTTGTACCCGTGACAAGATAGGTTCCACATATTCAGGTCTTGTTAGACACTTCGATAAACATAATGAATCATTCTATAGTATATTGCACATTGACTTCATTGAAGATAGTGTTGGCCTTCCTCATGAAGTCCAACCCCAACACCAATCTGTAGTTTACAATCGAAAATATTGAGAAATCTACTTACCCCTCTCATGCGCCAAGACATAATTTCACCCCTCATGCTACACCAATAAGTGATTCAACATTGGTGTTAAGTGTCTTCAACCAACTTTCCACTTTTGTCACCTTGAGGCCCAACCTCTTGGCTTCGTCATCGGTCATGAAGTTGTTGGTAACCCTCTTATCCACCAAGACTTGGGCCATGCCCTTTCCGATTGACCCCTTGTGGGTTGGCTAGTTTAGTGTTCGAGACAATTGATCGTGATACCAAATCTGCAAGATTTCCCAATGTGTTTTCCAATTAAAGTCAAAGTTCACTATTCGAAGCAAAATATGTAAAGGATATTTATATTTGTACCGAACTGGGGTTACCAAAAATGTGCCACCCTCTCACATGTGTGTGGGCCCGCGTGAATAAAAAACTTCTAAATGTATGGTCCCTACATCCTATTGTGAGTGTAGGTAAAATATTAGATAAAAAAGAGAGTGTACATGTAGCATAACCTATATCTAAATTAGAATATTAAATAGCATCAAGTGTATGCAAGTCCTAATGAAACAATATGCTAGTAATCATAAAGGCAATACAGTGGAAAAATTAAATTAAATAATGACAAAAAGATATTAATAGAATCTTACGTGATTTGGGAATAGAATTTTTTTTCCCATTAATACAATCTTTCAACCTCTATCTCGAGAAATATTAAGAGCATGTTTGGCTATAGGTAACTTAAACTTTTGAATTAATTTGAATTTACAAACATGTGTTGATATGTTACTTTATATTTTCAAAAATGTTTGGATAAAAATTGGTAAAAATGAGCTTGGAAATTTTTTACCTATAATAAGTAAATTTTTAAAATTAATAGTTATTTTTGTCAAAGTAGGAAATAAGTAAGTTATTTATTTTCAAATAACGAAAATTTACGTTTAAACATTCTTGCAAATGACAACATCCAGTGTTTCAAAATAATGCTCCAAAAAAATTGACTTGCCGACTTGCATATGTCTGCAAGTTAGGCAAAGAAAAAAAAATCCTTATACTAAAAGATAAAAATATTTGTATTAGTGTATTTCTACGTGTTAGATCCTACACGTCATGCAGCACAATTTTGTGCTATAATCTACCCACCTATAAAGTAAATTTGCCACTATGAATTATGATAATATTATAATCTTATTACGTGTTATACTCGATACTAAAAGTATAATGTACAATATTATGATTAACTTATTTTTGTTCTTCAGTAGTGTCTGTTATTGTTCAATCTTGTTTGTCAAACATGTAGTTAGTGTTATTTTGATACACATTATTAAAATGTATTGAAGTGCATGATTATTCTTCTTTAATGTCATACGGTATTGTTTGCCAGGAGAATGCAAATTAAGCCTCACATCGGTTAGATATGGCGTAAATGATGAACTTATATGACAGTGGCTACTTCACCTAATAGGTTTATGTTTTATGACGCAAACTTAGTTATTAAGAAGTGATATCAAAGTTAGTACCCAAGTTTAGCCATGTAGAAATACAAGATGGATCTCAATTAGTTGTATACTAATGTATGTAGTGGGCTCTAAGTTGGACTGCGATGGCCGAAAAAATTCATGGTTGGCTCTTAAGGTGTTTGTGCCCTTGTAAGGCGGTGACCCCTGCTGTAGTAGAAGCGTTGAGCTTAATCTTTCTTAATTTGAGGAAAAGAAATGGACGAATTATAGCTAAAACGGGGGTAAGATGATATTGTACCTCGTTCAAAGGGAGAATTGGTGGAAGAGTTCGAACAAAGTCCCATATCAATAATTAGACATGGGGTAAATGATGAAATTATAAGGGAGTTTGCTACTCCACCTAACATGCTACCTTTTTAGGAGTCAACGTTGTCTAGGTTACCCTACAAAATATGTCTTCATGACATACCAATCGCATGTTTGGCAAGTAAATTGGTAGCATTGAGTTATATTAAAGAAGAAAAACAATTTAGAATATTGTTCACTAAACTGTACAGTATCAAATGTCCATCTTTTGCAATAATTTAAGCATAGTGTGGGATAATCTTTAATATATAGCACGTTTGTTATGCATGACTCTGCAATACTGTAGATGAAATAAAAAATTGAAACTTAGATAATTGTATTGTACAATATTATTAATATAAGAAAATTTACGAAAGAGCCAATCTTATTCAATTCAAAGTATAGGAATTGTTAGAAATGGAAGCATTATACGCACACTAGCTTTTATGTGATAGTTGACCCAGCTTTTCAAATAATATATAATGTTCATTTATGTAAGGTTCATTTTTAACTTTGTTAGTGATGTGCGCATTTGATTTTTTTATCTAATGTGCACAATTTGTTGTTGAGTTTAATCTTTGAAAAAACAATTAGGAAAAGCATGCAAAAGGATTAGTGGATTTTCATTCATGACCTAATTTTCACAAATTAATTATGATGTAAACGATTTCTCTGATAGTGATGGATTTTAAAGGTATGTGGGTTGTTATTCTAGAATATGACATTTATTTAATTTTCTAAATACAAATTGATTATATAATGATTTTAATTTTAAAAGGACTTTCCACTTTAGGCTAAAGTCACTAGCATTGTATAGAATTAGGAGATTTTGTTTTTAATTTGGAGAATAACCTAAATTTAGGTCATTTTGCTCTAAACAAGTTTTAATCTAATATAATTAAGACTCTTCTCTTCGTTGATAATGAATCTTGGTTGATTGATATCACAAAACGTATTCGGAGAAAGAAAAACATGAAATAAGATGTGGGGGATTCTCGACTCCAATGATAGTTTTTCATTCTAAGAAATCTAACTCAAGCACGAAATCGGCGATGGGACACCGATCATAGAGAGGGCTACAACCAACCAAGATCGAGACCAAACCCGTTCTTGATTCATTGAGCAAAAACCTATCTAGGGTATATAATTAAGCATTGGAATGTGGAGTGATGTTATACTAGTGGTAAATTTATTTAATACTTCATTTAATTCATCCAATCAAAGTTCTTAAAGAGGCAAACTAATGATGTTATGGTTTTAGGTTATGCAGATGTCATTGTTGGATTTTAGGTCGTGTGTATATGCTTTATCTGATCTCTTATTAAAGCCATTAGCTCCATAAAGAAAATTCAAAATGTTGATGTCAAGCTTACCTACCAAAAATACTTTCTTTCCTGTACGATACGATCATCCGAATGTACAAATATTTTAAAAAATCCAAGCAACCTGAGATGGCCATCTATATGTGTGTGCTTGACTAGAAACCAATCATATATAACAACCTAGCCAAAGAAACGCTTTGATTGTGAAAGTTGAATTCTGCTTAAGACAACACATCAACTGTATTCAGCTGTTCCTTTCATAAGTTACATAGTATAAATAATACTAGTAGTTAGCATTTCACCTAGACAAGGTTGTTTTCAAGTCGTCTGATTTTGTAAAGATGGTTAAGGAAAGTAAACAGTCTGGAGGATTGGAATGGAGGATTAACGTCTCGAATGAAAATACTTCTAAAGTTTTAGCGCCGGAGACGAAGTCTCAAATCCGAGTTTGCAATGGATTACGAGGTTTAATTGTGGGGTTCATGTCAAGAATTTGGAAGTTTTTTGAAAAGGCTTGGAGTTTAGCTGTTAGAGAGCCTAAGAAAGCTATTCATGGCCTTAAAGTAGGGATGGCTCTTTCTCTCATCTCGCTCTTCTATTACATGAGGCCTTTGTATAATGGAGTCGGAGGGAATGCTATGTGGGCTGTTATGACTGTAGTCGTCGTATTCGAATACACTGTTGGTAAGTATTCAAAATGTTTTTGGCACACAATATTAGATAGTAGTGGACATGACGACATACAAGATTTTAATTCCATTTTTCTTAATATTGCAGGGGCTACACTCTGTAAATGTGTGAATAGAACTATAGGAACTTTATTGGCTGGAGCATTAGGACTCGGCATTCACTGGATTGCAATTCAGTCGGGAGAAAAATTCGAACCCATAATTCTACAAGTCTCGGTTTTCCTCTTAGGTAGGTCGAATTTCTTCTTTTTTCTGGTCCTCAGCATTTTATTCCCAATCAAAGCATAATCTGTTGTAAGGTTTAATTCCTAATTACAGGCATCAAAACTCGAAAATATGAAGAAACAATTAAAGGAAACCTGAGAAATCATTTATTTTACTTGCAGCTGCTGCCGCTACCTTTTCTCGATTCATTCCAACGATAAAAGCGCGATTCGACTATGGTGCTATGATCTTTATCCTCACCTTCAGCTTTGTGTCAGTATCGGGCTATCGTGTGGATAAATTGTTCGAATTGGCTCATCATAGATTATCCACAATTGCCATAGGAACCTCCCTTTGCATCCTTATAACCATGCTTTTCTGTCCTGTATGGGCAGGAAGTGAACTTCACTATCTTATCGCAAACAACACGGAAAAACTTGCTGCTTCTTTAAATGGTAAGACAGAAAAAATCATCTATAAACAATGATATAGCACGTCGATTTACTAAAAAAATAGAAAATAATAATATGTTTTGTTCATAAAACTCAGGTTGTGTCGTAGAATACTTCAGCATCAGTGCAAATGTAAATGCCAAGGGTGAAGATTCAGACAAAGTATTACAAGGTTACAAATGTGTGCTTAATTCAAAGGCTACTGAGGAAGCCATGGTATATTTCTGATTCATAGAAAAAATTCTTGCAAAAAAACTTCAAAGTTTGAGTCTACTTTCGAGTATATTACTCATGTATAAGCTCCGCATCTCCACAGGCTAATTTTGCTAGGTGGGAGCCTGCACATGGGAAATTCAATTTTCGCCATCCGTGGAACGAGTACCTAAAAGTCGGGGCTTTACTGCGTAAATGTGCTTACTGCATTGAGACTCTTAATGTTAGCACCAACTCAGACACAGAGGTAAATAATATGCCTTACCAAACAATCCAACAATGCCTTAGTTTTTTGGTCCATAATTAATGTTTTTCGGTGTTTTTGCAGGCACCCGATGTCCTAAAGAAGCATTTCAGCGAGTGTTGCATAAGATTAAGCTCTAGATCCTCGGACGTGTTAAAAGAATTATCAGTTGTTATGAATACAATGACAAAATCGATAAAGATTGATCTCATGGTACACGAGATGAACAATGCAGTACAAGAACTTCAAGGTGCCCTGAAATCCCTGTCTAAACAACCTATTATTGGAGACTCCAAACATAGCACAGAAGACGGAAACAAAAGTACTACCATAGTAACTCTCATGGAGATTGTTCCTATAGTTTCCATTTCCACATCGCTGATAGAAGTTGCTGCAAGAATCGAAAAGAGTGTGGAAGCCGTAAATGAACTTGCCAACAAAGCGGAATTTGAAGAAGAAAGCACAAAGAAGTCAAAACAAAGCCAAAACCAAAAGAATCCAAATCAGCCTAGTCCAGGAAACCAAGAAGATACGACAATGAAGACCCTTCAGAAGGTCTGAGTTATCATTATTAGTGGTTCATGGTCGTTTTTTAGATTTGTACCAGATATTGTACAGTACGATAAACTAATTCTGAAGATTGGGCTAATTATATATCGATTGTACTAATTAGCATCAAGAAAACTGTGGGGAGGGGGATTCTATTGTTCGGTAGAAAACTTAACGTTCCAACTTTAGATGTGTGCTTAAGACCACCATGCAATTTTACTAGAAATTTACTTCAGTGCATTGCACTTCAGAATATCGGGATGAATGAATTGTGTTATCAATTTATCCAGTAGTCAATTACAGAAATAAGATACAGTAATTTCTCAACTCCAGGAGAATAGACTGTTATCAAGTTAGAAAACCAAACTACAACATGGAAATATAGATGTGGAAGGGGTAGGTGGTTGGGTTCTGTTGAGAGTAGGGTCATACAAGATTTTGAGGTCAGAACAAAGATCAGATTTTTATAAAGAATGTCATTTCAATGGTAGCAGAAATTCAAGATACGTATCTACATTAGTAAAGTCGATGAAAACTGGGTGAAGAAACAAGAAGAGAAATATATGTTAAGATATAAAATTCCATATCGAATAAAGATGAAAATATAGACCAGTTTATAAGGATTTTGACTACTTCTCTTAACAAGGTTTACCTTTTAAGATGGAACTCCAAGTCTTAACTGTTGGGAAAACTGTTACCGTCACAATGATTTTTCATGTTGGATCATTAAGAATATGTAGACCGAAGTAGAAGCGTACCTGAATCAGACATGATTAATGCATTGATTTAGTCCTACGGTTTTAATCTTCAAAATCAACATGTAATTTTTTATTTCTCCCTATTTGTGGGAGTTAGAACATAATGAACAGTTCACGTATGATCCAGAGACCATAATCGTGTGTGTGTGTGTGTGTGTGTGTACACACACACACACACACATATATACACTAGCGGCTTGTTAACATAATTTGGTTCATCATGAAATTAGGAACGAGCTTGATCTCTACACATAAATGCCCACACTTTAATTAGATGCTTCAAAATTCAAAATACCGAAATCTTATTAGATCACTTTAAACATGCTTAACCAAAATTGATAGTCTTTAATTTAATACACAATATTTCACATATACGCCTACACGTTCGATTAAAATCCTAAAAATCTCCCACTTAGGCTAATGTGTTACCTTATAATTGTGCATTAAACATAACCTTATGAGTACTCAAAATTTTGCTATCATTACTGAATGCATCTCCAAACAATCAGGTTCATCAATCATATCAACATAGTGTCAAAGCGGCTTTTGCTACTTATATCGTAACTAAACCCATCAATGGTCACGTATATCGTCATAACCGAATGACATGGATCAAGCATGGATGTGTAGCATGAAAATTACATGTGATGTGATCTTAACATGCCTATTTTCAACTGGTCCACCTTAATACCTTAGCGAGATCATTTTCAAACAAGTTTAGAGATATTAAACCAAAAACTTTATAATCGAAAATAACTTTAACCATAAACCATATCCAAAATGACAGTACATGTGTCTAAAATGAAAAGCACAGAAATACAAACCCCCCCGGAAACTAGATATCTTCAAGAGACATTATACTCATATAAACAGTGTGTTCATGAAAGACATTGGGTATCAATCACTTAATAAGCGGATCTGCAACCATGGAGTTTGTCTCATTATGCTCTATTGACACATGTCCCCTTTGAACTCTTTCTTTAATAGCCAGGAACTTGATCTCTATATGTTTTGACTTCGTCGAGCTCTTGTTGTTATTGGAATACAACAATGCTGATTTATTATCACAAAATAACTTGAGTGGTCTTTCTATACTGTCATGCGTAGCCCATTGACAAAATCTCGTAGCATATTCCATGATTTGATGCCCCATAACACACTACAAACTCTACTAACATGGTGGAAGTAGCTATGAGTGTATACTTAGCACTCTTCTAGGAAATAGCACATCCAACAAGTAGGTAGATATAGCCTGAAATGGATCTCCTACTATATTAGCATCCTATGAAATCGGAATCGAATAACCATTGATCTCCAACTGATCTGATCTCATGTATGTGAGCATGTAGTCTTTTGTCTTCTGTAAATACCGCATGACCCGTTTGGATGCTTTTCAATGATCCATTCCTGGGTTACTTAAATATCTCCCTAGCATCCCAACAATGTACGCTATATCTAGACGCATACAAATCTGAGCATATATTAGACTTCATATAGTTGAAGAATAAGGAATCTTCTGCATTTCTTTAATTTTCAAATCATTTTTGGGGTATTAACTTAAACTGAACTTGTTTCTTTTAGCCACAAGGCTGTCACGTGCTTTACAATCTTGCATGCCATATCTTTTAAGTACCTTTTCGATATAGCACTTTTGTGATAATTCAAGAATACCCCGATAATGATCCCGATGTATCTGAATTTCTAATACAAAAGAGGCGTCACCAAGATCTTTCATCTCAAAATTCCTTGCTAGAAATCTCTTGATTTCGTGCAATAAGCATATATATTTGCTGGCAAGCAATATGTCATTGATATATAAAACTAGGAAAATATACTTGCTCCCACTGAACTTGTGGTATATTTCCTTACTAGAAATCTCTTGGTTTCTTCCCATAAGCCTATATCATTGCTGGCAAGTAATATGTCATCGACATATAAAACCAGAAAAATATACTTGCTCCCACTGAACTTGTGGTATATACAATTATCGACCAAATTCATCTCAAAAATATATAAGATGATCACTTGATTAAACTTGTAATGCCATTGACAAGAGGCCTGTTTGAGTCCATAGATGGATTTCTTTAATTTACAAAACATTTGCTTATCATCTGACACAAAATTTTCTGGTTGAACCATACAAATTGTTTCATCAATGTCACAATTGAGAAACATCATCTTAACATCCATCTGATGTAACTCTAGATCGAAATGCGCTACCAATGCTATTATAATCCTGAAAGAGTCTTTCGAAGAAACTAAAGAGAAAGTATCTTTATAATCGATGCCGTCTTTCTGTGTAAAGCCTTTTGTGACAAGACGGGCATTATACCTATCTACATCACCCTTCGAATCTCTCTTTATTTTATATATCCATTTGCAACCAATGAGTTTCGCACCTTCAAGCAATGAAACCAAGTCCCACACGTCGTTGTCCTTTATAGACTTTATCTCTTTATTCATGGCATCAAGCCACTTTTGAGAGTTAGAACTTTCCATGGCCTGACGGAAGTTGAATGGATCATCTTCCACTACTCCAATTCAACTTCATGTTTTTGGAGAAATATGATGTAATCATCTGAAACCACACTTCTTCTCTCTCTAGTGGATCTTCTTAATGTCACTGGTTCTTGAGGCTGTAGAGTTTGTTCTTTTGGAACAAGTTATTGACCTTTAAAGGGAGTTACAATGACATTGTCTTGATCCGGAGTTGCTTCTTGAACAATGTCAGGGATAGAAACCTGATCCTGATCATTGTCAATGGAAGTCTGTAACCCTTTTCCCCCTGCAAACTTAACATCCTCAAATAATCATACATTTTCTGTCTCGAAAATTGTCTTAGTTGTGGGATTATAAAAATTGTAACCCCTGGGCCTTTCAAAATATCCAATAAAATAGCAGCTGATAATCCTTGCGTCCAGTTTCTTTACATTTGGCCTATAAGGCCCTTCCTCAGCTGGACATCCCCAAATCTATACGTGTTTCAAACTAGGCATTCTGCCGGTCCAAAGCTTATAATGTGTTTTATCGGCGGTCTTAGTTGGAACTCTGTTGAGTATATACGTTGCAGTCTTTAATGCTTCAACCCNACATTTGGCCTATAAGGCCCTTCCTCAGCTGGACATCCCCAAATCTATACGTGTTTCAAACTAGGCATTCTGCCGGTCCAAAGCTTATAATGTGTTTTATCGGCGGTCTTAGTTGGAACTCTGTTGAGTATATACGTTGCAGTCTTTAATGCTTCAACCCAGAGTGATTATGGTAAGGTAGAATGAGTAATCATACTCATCACCATGTCCTTAGCGTTCTATTTCATCTTTTAACAACACCATTCATATTGTGCAAACCCGACATAGTGTACTGTGGGATGATACCGCATTCCTCTAGGAATTTAACAAATGGTCCTAAATGTTGTTCACCTGAACTGTCATATCTGTCATAGTATTCATCACCACGGTCAGATCTAACGCTTTTAGTCCTTTTGCCGAGTTGGTTTTCAACTTCAGCTTTATAGTTTTTGAACAAATTCAACGACTGTGATTTTTCATGAAAGAGATATATATAGCCATATCTAGAAAATTCGTCTATAAATGTTATAAAATATTGTTGACCATTCCAAAAGCCGTAGGGAATGATCCATAAATGTCTATCTGTATAAGTTCTAAGACGTCTAAAGTCCTATCAGCTTGAAATCTCATTTTATTGGTTTGTTTACCCTTTATACAGTTAACACACATAACATAATCTATAAAGTCAAGGGGATCGAGAATTTCGTTAGACACAAGTCTCTCAATTCTCCTTTTGGAGATGTGACCTAATCTCTTATGTCACAACGAGACATAATTCTCGCCGTTAATTTTCGTTGTTGTTGCAGTCTTTAATGCTTCAACCCGGAGTGATTATGGTAAGGTAGAATGAGTAATCACACTCATCACCATGTCCTTAGCGTTCTATTTCATCTTTTAACAACACCATTCATATTGTGCAAACCCGACATAGTGTACTGTGGGACGATACCGCATTCCTCTAGGAATTTAACAAATGGTCCTAAATGTTGTTCATCTGAACTGTCATATCTGTCATAGTATTCATCACCACGGTAAGATCTAACGCTTTTAGTCCTTTTGCCGAGTTGGTTTTCAACTTCAGCTTTATAGTTTTTGAACAAATTCAACGACTATGATTTTTCATGAAAGAGATATATATAGCCGTATCTAGAAAATTCGTCTATAAATGTTATAAAATATTGTTGACCATTCCAAAAAGCCGTAGGGAATGATCCATAAATGTCTATCTGTATAAGTTCTAAGACGTCTAAAGTCCTATCGGCTTGAAATCTCATTTTATTGGTTTGTTTTCCCTTTATACAGTTAACACACATAACATAATCTATAAAGTCAAGGGGATCGAGAATTTCGTTAGACACAAGTCTTTCAATTCTCCTCTTGGAGATGTGACCTAATTAATTCTCGCCGTTAATTTTCGTTGTACACCTCGAGTACTTACATGCAATGATTCATTAAAAGAAGCAATATGTTACACCTTATCCATTTATAGTCAAAGTCAAGTTGAATAAATGATTTTTATGGGGTCTAATTGGTAATTACTAATACTAGAAATGGTAGAAATAATATATGAAGAAATATAGGGAGTTAGTTTACATTATTAGAAATGAAGGAACTAAATATGATTTTGTATGAAGATTGGGGACTTAACTTTGCAATTTCCATATAGTTATCCATTTAACTTGGTGGTATATACCCATTTTACACATTTCTTTGGAGGGACGCAAACAGAGACCGTACCTATAGAGAAAAAAAAAGGGAAAGGAAAGGAAAGAAAAAGAGAAGAAAAGAAAAGATAAGAAGAAGAAAAAGAAAAAAAAAAGAAAGAAAGAAAGAGGAAGATAGCTAGAATCTTCAATTTATTTCTCAATTCCTAGAGTTAAGCATAAGTTTTACTTATTGAAG
>CAIGRP010104805.1:0-15585 GCA_903798385.1 Fraxinus cuspidata | reverse complement strand
AAAAAAAAAAAAAAAAACAAAATACAACCTTATCTTGCATGCTAATATGTGACTTAACATGGATGATAATATGATTATATATAGTTGTGCTCAAATTACATGTAATTCAAAAGTTTGATTCATTAAGGAAGTTTAGATAATTTTGGTTTAGAAGTCCATATTGATAAGAGATCAAATTTCATTATAGATTGAAAGATTGATTGGGAAAAGGACTTTGGAATGGATGAAAAAGTGTTTTGGAAGCATTGGATCCAAAATGAGGAACCTAGGCACCAATGGTGAAAAGGAGGAGCGGGGCCGCGCGTCTAAGCGTCACCTGTTCGGGAAGAATTTGAATTTGATCGCGCTTCTTGTATTCTACTTTATTCAAAACTTCGAAATTGGGCTCTTATAAATACTCCACGAGGTGTAGGCTCTTCATAAACTCAATATAACAATTAGATTATTATTTTATGTATTAGAAACTTGAAAGAATTGTTTAGATTTAAATTGAGAGTAACAAATTTTAGTTTTTTGGTAAATGAAATTCTCCTACACTTCAACATAAATTTTGTGTTTTCATTTGATCTATTATTTTCATTTTGCTCATATTATTCTCGTCTTTATTATTTGGTCTGGTCCTCAACAATTGGTATCAAAACGATTTTGGTATCTTGTTTGTTTTTAACAACAATGATAATATTGTGTCTATATATCTAGGATTAAATTTGATTTGATTCGTGGTAATTCTCGAAATTTCATTTGTAGCATGAATTCCAATATTTTATATTTGGCCTTTGAACAAAATGAGCATGAATTCATTATTGATTACACTTATGATTGACTATGAGTTAATTTTGTAAATTATCGACCTTAGAATCTTTTAAGACTTTAATATGTATTTATTACAATATTTACCACGCTTAGAACCATATTGAAAACCCATTTAGAATAAGTCCTGGGTGATTAGATCCGTCCAAAATCAATAACATCAACACTTTACTATTATTTGGTTTTTATTGTTGGTCTAAAAAGAGTTAAAGACGTTGCACTAGACATGATAAGTAGGGAAAAAGTTACCTACAATGTAGTGTGAAGCTAGTTTTTAGTAATTGGACCTACTCATTACCAATATTAGGAGATAATGTATTGGGGAAGAAGACTGCTAATAATCTAGAGAGAAAACTACCTTCAAAAATCATAAAGATACTAAAAATAGAAGAAGTGACAAAATAAAAAGAAAAGAAAAGTGAAACACACCAAAGTGTGTTGAGATGGTAAAAAAACAACTACAAGTATTGTCTTTGTACAACTAGTTCTCGGTCACCGATTAAGGATTTTGAGAGTGGTTGGGTTGATAATGAAAATAAGCTCAATCTCATTTGTTTAGTTCACCCAAGAAAAAAGAAATTGAAAAATCAAGAGAGCAATACAAGTATTGAGAGATTTTATTGACATATACAGGATTGGGTTTGTTTTCAAAAAGAAATGTTCGAAGTTGAAATACATGACTTCATTCAAGTGGCATTGTGGAATTGAGAATGTGTATCATAAATGTTCAAAAGCTAAATATACAATATGTGAGATTTATGAAATAATTGCTAATTCTTGTGTTTCATCAACTCGTGTGAATTTTCTGTTTAGATACTTATTTTGAGAAAACGTTGAATTACATATATATGAGGTTGAGCTTATTTGATTAGACTTTCGTAATGTTTTCTATTGTAACACGTGTTTAAGTTTGAAGGTATTTGAAAAATATAAATATTACAGTTATCTTGGCCATCAAAATTGAAATTTCTGAGTAATTTTATCAATGAGATACTTAACTTTATTTATTTATTGATTATTTTAGGAAGAAAATTTAGATTTGAATGATAATAGATTAAAATGAACAATAATTGCTCAAAAAGAAGTAAAGTTCAACATTCTAAAAGTTGAAGCAATTCAATTGCAGTATCTAAAGACTCGATTAAAAAAAAAAAAGGAATATTGAGCAAATTACACAAGTGAAAATATATATTCCAGCAATTTGGAATATCCAAATTGGATTATAAATATGGTTTCCTATACTCTTGGAACTCTATTTTAGACTTAAGGATTATAAATAGGAATCTTTCATAAATTTAAAAGAAGGCTAGAGAGGCAAACCCGATGCAAAATACGCATCCAATATTAAATTCTCGAGATTTGTATTTGAATTTGAGATTTGAATGTTGAACATAATTGATCGGGAAATATACATGCTTTGAAGAGGGGATTGATGATCCGCCATTGGAAATTTGGTGCCGAAGAAAAATATTGATAGAATTCTTTTCTTTATTCCTTATATTGAACCCGATGTGTTTTTAATTATTTGTTATCTAATTCCGATCATATAATTGTCTAAATAATTAAGTTTTAAGATGAACGATGTAGCTTAGGTATAATGTTTATTTAATTCAATTGATTCATGTAACTATGATTATATATTAATTGTTTGTTGTGTACTTAATTGACATTCAATTATTTGATCACCAATTGTTTGATTTAAGAACAATATTGACATTGAGATATATTTTTTTAGTTCGTACAATATATATTTGTCTAGTTCGTGCAATGAGTGACATAAAATTTATAAGAAATCAAGGGATGATTATAACTTATGCAATCATGATAAATTCATATGAATTAATGCTTTTACGTGTATATGAATTTACTTAGAGATAAAGTAAATTCGGACATGTTTTGAGATAGATTACTAATTAAAATTGGTTAATTGGTTCGTTAATACATAAGAAAATGGCAAATGAATTTTGATTGAATGAATGTTAAATAACACAGGTGAAATCGAATTTTATAATCATTTGATCCCAAAATCTCTCCACCAATTAAATTATTTAGGTATTTTAGAATATTAGATTCGTATAAATTAGTTAAAATCCTAACTCTTGATTTATTAATAAGTCATAACATTAATTTAGATTGAAACTAGATTTAGGCAAAAAATTGATAGTAAGTACTTAGTTTCTATATGATTGATATCCAGACTCAAAAATTTCACTATTATTACTGTCACGATCCGTACAGTTACGAAATTAATCGATCAGACAAATTAGCCTAGTCTTAAGATATTATTACATTTTCGCTGTCAGTTAAAAAAAGCAAAAATATGGCAATTTTTTTAACATGGAACGTTTCTATATAATTTTGCAATGTTATTATCATTAAAAAGCAGCTAACATACTATCAAAACGGGGTTTTCGGGCTTGAAAATGAGGAGAAATGTCTTAACAAACATTTAGGGAGATTATTTAATTGGGACTTCTAAATTTTTTTTGAAGATTTAAAAAGTTTAAAGGTATTTGATGTAGATTTTTAAAATTATCTAAAGGGGAATGATATTTGTACAAAGAGGGATGACAACTTGGTTGACAAAATGCCAAGTGCCGGCGCCCCCCCAACCAAGTTATCACCCCCTTTGTAAGTGTAGCATAACTCTTATTTAAAAGTATTGACGTATTCAAAATAAACTTTATATGCTTTTAAAAGTCTTTAACAATTAAAAAAATTAGAAGTCTCTTTAGAACATGAAATATTCTCAATAACGTTTTAAAAAAATTTCAAAAAGTATCTAATGCACCAATTTTTAAACAAGAAGTATAAAAATAAAATCTCAGAATTTCTCTCTCATTCACACAAAAGAATTTTCTTTTACTATATATTTTTAATCCTTTCTATATTTCTATTTAGGTAAATAGCACAGAATGTCCTTACATTTCAATATTATTGTGCAAAACGTCCCTACCTTTCATTTTTTGGCATTTTCACCCATACCTTTCACTTTTCATTGCGCAAAATGTCATTTTTATCCATTTTTTCAATAAAAGACCATTTTACCCTCATATTCCACTAAAATACAGAGTACAATTTCAACTCTAGTCCTTAAGTTTTTAAAAAAAAATTACAACGAAATCATAAATTCTTCACCACCTTTCACCACCACCACTTTCACAACCTACCAAGCTGCCACCTATAGATCCACATATCACCACATTTCGGCCATCACGCCCATCGGACTCCACCACCACCAACCTCGCTTCACTCCCCCACTATCCTCCCCCACATGAATTTGAAGATTGGATCACTTAGGACCCACCAATTTTGGTCAGATAACTCTCTCCTTGCATCACACTCGTGGAGAGTTTTGGACCAGAAATTGAAACAGTTGGGGGGGATAATTGGTTCAATTAGATTCATACTCATTATCGTTTGGGTTTATTGGTGGTTCGATTGATGTCAATTTGGGGATTTAGTGTTGTGGGATGCATGGATTGAAGGAGAAGAGTTTGACAAAATGGACGTCGTCATTGTCAAATGTCTAGATTACAGTAGAATGATTTGAGGCAGGTTTGATTAATGTGAGACAATGTATAGCTTCGATGAGGTGAGGGGTAACCGTCAGTGGTGGTGTGCTACTGTGGGTAGCGCCGAAAGTAAGGTTTTGTGAAAGGTTGTATACGGTAGTTTGGTATTTTATGCTGCGAATGTGGCTGTTTTCGACAGATTTTGTGACCAATATTGTGGGAGAGGATATTGGGGAGAGTGAAACGAGGCTAATGGTAGTGGAGTCCAACGGGCATTGTGGCTAAAGGTGGTGCTATGTGGATCTATAGGTGGCAGCATGGTGGGGTTGTGAAAGTGGTGGTGGTGGAGAATATATGACTTATCTATAATATTTTGAAAAAATTAGGACTATAATTGCAATAAATTGTTTATATTTTTTCTTTTTGTTTCATTTGAATAGAGGGGTAAAATTATCATTTTATTGAAAAAATGGTTGAAAATGACCTTTTGCACAATGAAAGGTGAAAGGTAGGGGTGAAAATACCAAAAATGAAAGGTATGGACGTTTTGTACAATCAAATTGAAAGGTATGATCGTTTTGTGCTATTTACCCTTTCTATTTCCTCGTTTTCTACGAACCTTTAGAGTCATGACTATAAAATTATTAATTTTTTTCTATTGATTATTTTATTCTCTTTTCCTCTCTCCTCTCCCCTCTCCTCTCTCTTATACTTTCCTCGAAGAAAAAGATTTAATTGTTATTAAAAAAATTATTGTAACCTTTTTTTCTTTCATTCACCCAATTTTTTATTAAAAAATAAATAAATCAATTTCTCATTAAGTCCATGTTTGTTTACCTAATACTTAAATTTTTAGTAAAATTTGATAAAATTTGATGAATTGTATGGTTAAAAAGTTACGAATCTCATGAAATGAGTGGTAAAAATAATTTTTAATTTTGGTTTTATCAATTTTTTTAGCTAAACCAAATATAAGCTTAATATTCAATAGATTATATTAAAGTACAGACCTCAAACTTGGATTCTAAAAGATTATTTCGAATTCTAAGTGTTCTCAATAACTCGTGAATTTCTAACAATTTATTTAATTGAAAACTTTTTAAATGATTTTTGTAGACTTCGAGTCCAAAAAAATAGATAACGAACATCTTTAGGAATTTCAACCTGACCTTTCGAATTTGTATAGAAATGAGAGGATTTTTAACAAATTTACTATACAGTAGTATTTTCTAAAACATAATTTATATCGTTAAGTGTTGGCCCCGCTTTTTGTAATGCTAATGTGAACAACAGATGTCGAGCCCACTCAGGCCAACTCAAAGCAAGTTTCAGCGCATTTTGTTCAAAGAACCGATACGGAAGATAGGGGGAGCATGAACGCGAGAGATGTTTTACAGTACGAGACAAAAATGTTCGAATTCCAACGATAGTGACTAAGATGATTGCACTAACAAACATTCATCAACAAAATAACCAAAGATCAAACTAAAAATTGTAGAGCACGTATGGTATATTGAGAGTATTTTTCTTGTATATTCTTGTTTACTAAAATCAATATCCAAAAGACCATCATTTACAATTTACAAAGACCACATATTTATAGGGTTCTGGCCGACGTTGTAACCGTTAGATCATAATCACGTGGTCTCATCTGCTTGACTAAGTCTCACATCACCAAGTTTATCGTACATTAAATATATTGACAACGTGTCAACTGCTTTATACATTAGGCTATCACACTTGACATATTTTATTACAAACATTACATCAATCAATCATAAACATTGCCTACAAATCTTGTAAGATATATCTTCGACTTCAGGGACTTCGGATGAATTGAGGGTTTCTGCCGGAAGGAGCTTCGTATTGGTGATCTTGTTTGTGGAGAGCTTCGACTTCTTTTTTGATTTCTTACATAGCGCTTCAGCTTGAGAGTCATTTAGGCATTGCTTCGGCACATGAAGTTCAACATTTGTTTCACTTCTTTGCATTTGACCAATTTGATCTTTATTGACTTTCCTTTCTACATGAACTGTGATATAGCACTTTGACTAGAGCCTCGATGGCGAGGCGTAACATTAAGCATTTCGAGATATGAATTATGAACTCTTTTCTCATTTTAATCGTGCAATATTATCTTGTTTTAACTATGCATTAGCGAACCTCCTTTATACAAATCCTATGAATGTAGTAGTTTTAAAAAAAATAACTAAAAAAACTGAATATTCTTTTAATGATATATTGGGATATAATGCACGTTCAAAAACATGTTCAAGTAAAATACATTATATTTAGATATATTTAATAAGTTATGTAAAAATAAAAAATTGTTTTAATATTTCAAATTCATGAAATTCATGAGAATCCATTAAAATTTATAATAGAGAATTATGTTAAAATATCATGAATTCAATTGAATTTTTTTCAAATTCGTGTAAATTCAAAAAATTTAAGGGATCCATTAAAATCAGATATGAGGATAACTCTTAGGAGATGTTTGATGGCAAGCATCAAACTTTCATGGAAGGAAAATATGTTCTAGGAAAATTGTTAATTAAATTTGTATGATTGGTTTAATTTTTAACTTAGAAACTATTATACATGTCCATCTTTTTATTGGTGGGTAGATGAGAGAGAAAAATATAGTGAATTGCCCGAAAAATAAAAACCCACCCCCTAAAAAAAGTCTTTTCCGTATTTTTGAGGAAAATGTTGTTCACGTAATCAAGTTTTGAAAAATATTTTTTATGAAAAAAATGCCAATCAAATACACCCTTAAAACATTTTTGTCAACATATTAGATTCAGAAGACTATCTAATCTTCACAGTTACACGCTTGCGTGTTTAAAGAAGAGGGAGAGTGGTGTTGGTGCAGACACTCCAATGCTTAAATTAGGTAAGGATGATTATTAAAGCTCGTGTTTAGTTCCTGTTTTCTAAAATTCTTTTATTTCGATTTTTTTTTTCAAACACACATTTGATGTGATCCATAATTTTTATTATATTTTCAATCACATTTCAGCAATTTTTATCAAAATCTACTAAAAATTTAATTTTTTAATTAAATCAAACTGGGGGAAAAGTTTCAACTAATTATTTCACTCACCCTTATATTTGACAATATTGATTTTGTATTTGATACGTCTAGCATGTAAAATCCTTCAAGAACTAAAATTGTAAATAAGGAATATGAAGAAAAATGTAAGAGTCATTGAACTCCAAGGACCTAGAGGTAAAATCATGAAGAAGCAAGTAAACTTGATCAACCGAAGAATGAGGCTAGTCGAGATTGACCAACCCCATGTATGGCTTGTCGACCTGGACTAGTCCCATATGTGTTCAATTGAGATTAAATGGCTACCCATACGTCCAAGCCATTTCTTACATGTTTTAAAAACTTCAAACTTTCCCACCCTTTTTCAGGTCGTTGGAACATCGAGGGAGTACAATTAGGCGATCTTATTTTCATAGATAACATTAGTATTTATAAGGGTTTGGATATAGGAGGTTGGCGAGGTATACCAGAAGTTTCTATTGTTAGGAAAAATAAAGAGTAAATTAGAAAAAATGTTGGAATTATCTAAATAAAATAATGAAAAGAAATATTACAATAAACAGAGTAACAATAAAAGAGAGAAAATTTGATTGTTGATATAGTATCAGTATTAAAAGGAACCGAGGCATACCGAGGCATGTGTTGTACACAGTTTCCTTAAAATAAATTCGCTCATTATGGTGCAAGATGACTGATGACGTCTGCTTCCTAGGATACAGTGGTTGAAAGCAGTTGATTAGTACCTTATCACTGTTTTAGGCGAATTGAGAATGCTCATACTTCTATCACCGAGTTAGAACAAAAAACTATCTAAACTACTGAGAACATAACTCTTGAAACAAATAGAGAAGAGATAAATTTAGAGAGAGGAGAGAACTCTCAATTTTGGTGTGTGGAATAAAGAGGATAACACCTCCTTATATAGCACTTGAATTGGGGGGTTTCAATTTTAGTTAATTTTCTATTTAACACAAATTATGTTACAACAACCATTAAAGCTTTGTAACCACCAATTCAATACAAATTAAGTAGAAATTTGAAACCAAAAGTTTGTTGTTACAATTCTCATTCACATTTTATTGTTATTTTACCTTTTCCAATAATTCCCTACATGAATGATATTAACAAAAGACAGACAAACATACAGATATGGTGATAGAATTCGGTGGTTGAAACTTGCATAGTATAGATGTTGTTACCCTTTGAACCTTATCTCGTGTAAGTATGTTTACCTTACTAGTTAATTAGTTGACATAATGTCTTTGAACTATTCTACCATTTGTGTAAAAGATGGCATACTACACATATGAATCTTCCTTAACACAACTCAGTTCTTATAGTTATATTCATATTGGTCATGAACATCTCTCTGATTTTGTTAAAGTTTCTATAGAATTAAGCCCTAGTAATTCCCCTTGAAGCGGCCCAACTTCTCTCTCACATAAGTGATTTTTTAATTAAGAGTAACCCATATTACTCCGCTCGGATATTCCGACATATAAAGATCATTAAAAGTTTAGTTTATCCTTTATTCCTTTCTAGTATCATTGTTTTCATCACAGGAATGGATTGTGATGAGTTCCCATAGCGATCTTGCTTGATCTTTACAATTGGATTGTCTCTTTGAATCTTGATCTTGGGATATCCAATAAAAATTAGGTTGGGTTTCTAGTGTAATAACCTATTCTTTCATGGGCTTTAGTCAAATCCCCTTCAATGATTTCTTAATTGACTCTCTATTTAATTTTTTATTTAGCGGATCGGCAATATTGTCCTTTGATCTTACATAATCAATGGAGATAATTCCAATAAAGATTAGTTGTCTAATACTACTATTTCTTCGAAAAATATGTCTTGATTTACCATTATACATGTTGCTTAGTGCCCTGCCAATTGCAAATATAGTTTTTGACCACCTTAGAATATCCTTTACGAAATGGTGTAGCCATTTTACTTCTTTCCCACGTTTTTCCAGTGCGATAAATTCAGACTTCATTGTACACCTAGTTATAACAGTCTATTTCGAGGATTTTCAAGACACAGCTACACCACCAATGAATACATATCACTAGTAACCTTGAGGCTTTTATGTCAAGTATCCAGTTTGCATCATTGTATCCTTCTAAAACAGTTCTAGTATTATCTTTACTAAATTTTTCAAAAATATTGTCAATATAATGTGACTGGTTTAAAACAAGTTATTTGATGTTCTAGAAATCTTTATTCTTAAGATAACATCAGTCAATCACATATCTTTCATGTCAAATCTTGAGTTCAACATATCTTTAGTAGATTTGATCATCATATCACTATTACCAACAATGAGCATATTATCAATGTATAGACATAAAATAAGCTATCCATTCTCGGTGTCTTCAACATAAGCATATTTATCACATTCGTTGATTTTAAATTCACATATTATCTTAGAATTTTCGAATTTTTCATGCCATTATTTTGGTGCTTGTTTTAAATCATACAAGGAATTCACAGCTTTCTTTTCGTATCCAAGTGCAGTGAAACCCTCAAGTTTTTCTATGTAGATTTTTCCTCCAAAACTCCATTTAGAAAAGTTGTTTTTCAAATCCATTTGATGTGCTTAAAGATTGTGCATGTAAGCAATTGATAGTACCATCCTTATGGAATTTATTCTTGTCACAGGAGAAAAGGTTCATAGTACTTTAGACATTCTCATTGTCTATAACCTTTAATTACAAGCATCGCATTCTTTTTATCAATTGATCCATTTGTTTTCATCTTCCTTTTGAAAACCCACTTGGATCCTAGAGTTTTATGCCTAGGGAGAAGATCTACTAACTCCCATGTGTGAGTTTGCAGTATGGAATCAATTTCACTTTTAATGGCCTCTATCCACAAATGTCCTTCATTAGAACTACCGTCTCTTTAAAAGTTCGGTGTTCATTTTCTAGTAGATAGGTCAAAGAATCTGGACCAAAACGTTTTTACCTTGCTCCTTTACTACGTCTAGGTTCATTTTGAACCTCTGCATTTTCTTTGTGTTCTTGCTCCTAACTATTTTTACTAATAATCTCAAATGTTCATTTTGACGAACTTGGTCTTTCTTTGTACTTACAAATAAATACACGTTCAAAAAACGATGCACTTTTTGATTTTATTATTGTGTTCTTGTATATGTCTGAAATTTTAAATACAAGGAATCAAAATGCACTACTATCATATGCATAGCCGATGAAAATGCAATCAATTATTTTTGGATCGATTTCAACTTTTTAGGTGTAGGTACAACCACTTTAGCAAGACAACCTCACATTCGTAATAATTTATAGGATGGATTCTTTCCTTTTCATAATTTATATGGATTCATGTCTTCCTTTTTCCATAACATCTTTAAAAGATAATTTTCCGAGGGAACAACTTCTTCTCACATGTTCTGAGACAACCTAGAACATTGTATTCATTAGCTCTTTCAATGTACGATTCTTTCGCTCAACATCACCGTTTAAAAATTATGTTATTTTCTCAATCAGAAAATTATGTTAATTTTCCAAATGAAAAATATGCTTATTTTTCAAATACAATGAAAATTAAGCTATTTTTCAACACCCGAATAGAACTCTATGGATAATTTCCAAAAAAGACAAAGGGTTTAGATACAGTCTCAACAAGTCTAGTTTCCTTTCAAAATATTCAATTCTCAAGTTGGCTGGAAGGGTCACAAATGGCCCCACTTAAAATCCAGCCTCATAGATGGAACTTCTATGTATCGTAACCTTTAGTTTCCAATATTTTATAAATATTGAGGGAAAATATTATTTTTCACAATAATATTTCTTTGAATTCCAACACATTCTTCGTCCTTTAAGGTGAGTCTGTTTTAAGATGTTACAAAAGGAAATTTGAAATAATGTTGGAATTATATAAATAAAATAATGAAAAGTACAATAAACAAAATAATAATAAAAGAAAGGAAATTTAGTTGTTGATGTAGTAGTGGTTTTAGAAGGAACCGATGATTGCGTCACATACAATTTCCTTAAAACAGATTCGTCCAACTATTGTGCAAGAAGACTGATGTCGTCTATTTCTCAGGATACGATAGTTGAAAGCAGCTAACTAGTACATCGTGATTGCTTTAGGTGAAATGAGATGAATTTCACACCGCTATCACCAAGTTAGAACAAAAAACTATCTAAACTACTAATAATAAAACTCTTGAAACAAAAAGAGAAGGGAGAAATTTAGAGAGATGAGAGAACTCTCATTTTTTGTGTGTAAAATAAAGAGAACACCTCCTCATATAGCACTTGGATTGGGGGTTTCAATTTTCTTAATTAATTTTATATTTAACACAAATTATGTTACAATAGCCATTAACGCTTTGTAATTACCAATTCAATACAAATTAAGTAGAAAATTGAAATCAAAAGCTTTATTGTTACAATTCTTTTTCACATTTTGTTTTTATTTTTTTCCCAACAAATTATGTTACAATAGCCATTAACGCTTTGTAATTACCAATTCAATACAAATTAAGTAGAAAACTGAAATCAAAAGCTTTATTGTTACAATTCTTGTTCACATTTTGTTTTTATTTTTTTTCCCAACATCTTCCAAGTTCACATGTCTGTCTCACTCTTGATATTTAATGTTACAAGTTATAGTAGTTGATCCAATGCTGGAGAAGATAAGGGCCAGAGAAGTTTTCTACCAATAACGGTTTAATACCAAGCTCCAACAAGTTGCAGTAAAGACCTGACAAAGGCCTCAGACTCAATCGAAGAACTCATGACTAGGCTTGAACTTAAGCTCGACATTTTGACAACCTTACAAGAACATGATCATCGCTTATTGACATGAAGTATGTTCTTTGTCGCACATCGATCATCTAAGATATTGTTATAACAAGATTAATTCGAACTTTTAGCTGCAAAGCTAAAACGAACCCAAACGCGAATAATAGTATCAAAATCATCAAGGAAGAAACAGGTTTAATTACACAATATAGTGCCATAATTCTTAACAGAATTGAGATTTATTTTTTTGTCGTAATGAAACATCGGATACCTAGTCAAACAGGCCAAGTGGACCTGCAACCAGATCTTGAAAAATTAGCCTTATAATAATGCTGATTTCAATTTCTGGTAGGAAATCAAGGAGACAAGAAATTTTGAAATGATTTTTTGCCATACACTTAATTGATTTGATTACACACACAAAAATTATATTTTGATGCATCAATTTCATGTTTCTACAACAGATGCACAAGGCTCCCATGCTTCACCACACATTTGAAACTCTATCTCGTCACTATTATCTCGTTTCCCGTTATGCTTAATTCTTTCTTTGAAAACGTATACTTGTAAATTAACATCAAATCCTCCAAGCTCGCAACAGTCTAACCCTTGTTAGAGTCAGCATAATCGAGATAGCTTAGCATGTACCTTGTCGTATATTTCTTTTGTAGGTTGATAAGTGTATTTTGTATACTTATTTAAGTCATTAAATTAGAGTATTTGTTAATAATTTGAATAAGTTATAGTTTAATTTTGTATTAATTATGTTTGTTAGATTAAATTTAATGTAGATTGGTGGATTTGAAAAAAAAAATGAAAAATGTACGAAAACGAAAGAAATCTAAAATTTGAGGACCAAAGTGTAAACATATAATAGTTGATTCGGACCACAAAACAATAATTAAAGATCATATAGGATAAATAGGATACAATTGGAGGTCAAATGAGTGAAATAAAGTTAAAATATTTTCAAAAATCAATTTCCAATCGAATAAGTTATGCTCCGGATTTTTAGCCTCAACTTGAGACCCATTTTTTGGATAGAAAAAGTTCGAATTGAAAACAAATTACCTCTAGAAGGATCGTATCCCTATGAATTATCTTTCTAAAGTATTTTAAATCATCTTAATTGGATATTGGAAGAGAAAGTTATGATCAAAATACCAAAAACTGCTTAGGAACGATATCGCACAAAGTGGAGCGTGCTCATGCCAGTTTAGGTGTGCGAGCGAGGCATTGTCTTTCCAACCCGAGAGCCATTTGGATCTACTGCGCCCTCGGTAGTTATGCTAGTGCGCTTGCGTTGGTCATTTCTGCATATGAATCTACAATTTCCTTTCGCGATTAAAACTCTTTTAGAATCCAAATTGAACGCGATTTTAACATATTTTTTTGACTCTTATAAATACAAAACGGGAGGTTACTGTAACACATTGAAAAAAAAATCTCTTACCTCTTCATACACAATAGTATCATCCAGAACAAGATGTCAATTACTATATTTTGTGATAGTTTATAAAGCCCTATCAAGGAATTGAAGGTTAATTATATCAAGATTTTGAAGAATTCAATCTTGAACTTAAAGATCAATATCTTTTGAATTATTTCATAATCTGGGTGATATTTTTGTATGTATTATTCTTATAATTTATATATTAGCATGCTAGGCTATATTCACTTTTGTATTGAAGATGAACCATATTTGCTATTTGTTTTAATTCAAGTTCTTGTGTTTCTTTATTAATTTTGCATACTCATTGCATTATTTAATTGATTGGTCACCAATTAGATAATTAGTTGCTTGTTATAGTATTGAGATATTCACAACAAATTTAGAATGGAGCAAAATTAATATATGTGAAATAGATATTATGAATAATATTTATCACTTGTGCAATCATATAAATAATCTAAAATTTAATACATTCTAATTATTCGAATTTGGGTTATGAATAGATTCAGGTCGTGGTTATGATAAATTTAATTTGCCTTGAAAAAGGAAATTATACATTGTAACTTCATCGATTATCTAGAACGCATGAACGAAACTATTTTATAAATCAAGAATTGAAATATATAGCAATAGGCGAATTTGAAATTAAATACAATTATCCATAATTTGATACAAATCCTAATTTTACAGTTTTTTAGATTAATTTAGAATAATCATAAAAATCAAATCTCTTTTGTCTATATAATTCGAATTTCATACAAAACTGATAAACTTAAATTGAATTATTTTTTGTGGGACGATAACTCTCAACTCATCAATTATATTACTTTTCAACGATTTTGTGCGTTTGCGGGTTTCGCACGAATAAATTTTTGGCACAATCAACGACACGTAACAATTGGTTAAAACCTAGCTAGCAAACATGGTCAAAGCGCATAACCTATCGAGCAATGGATGGGTCGTGTCAATTTGATCCTCAAAAATTAAAAAGTAAATTTAAAAATGTTAGTGTCAATATTGACCAGCTCGTGCGTGTCACCAACATTCAAATGTTCAAGAAACCTAGTGTTATTAAGATAAGTTTGAAGTCTTTTTATAATAGTACGAGGTCCAAAAATAAACCACTTAAGCTAGTTTAGGAATTAAGAATTAATTCAAGATTTAAAACTGTATTTGGAATAAAATAATATATAATATTTGTAGCTCTGTACAAAATTGTGTTAAAATATAAATTAATTTTATTCCTATATATATATATGTAACGCCCAAAATGCTAGTAACTCGAAGCGTTAAAAATCTTCTTAATTTGAGCTCTATAATGTCAACTAAAATAAATTTCAAATAAGGAAAATTTGAAGTTGGAAATTTATTATAAAAATATACTATGGGAGATAATTGTCTATGTAGACTTAGACAATTACGGTAAAACTTGATTTCGAAAAACATTAGGAAGAAAATCAGTAATACCATTAGCGCAGCAGCGGAAAGATAAATATTGTTTGACCTAGCAAATGTTGACTAAAAATCACAAAGTTTTAACAGATACTATGGCATTCATATACGTACATCGTATAAAAAATTGAGCTCGTTTCAATAACGTTTGAAGCACGAAATCATTTTCAATTATGTTGGATAGATATTTCCGAACTCACTCGTAGCAATCTACTTAAACGGATATAACTCTTTCTCTAAATATTATTTTAAAGGTCACCATTCGAAGACTTGTAGATCTTTCGAACTCAACTAATTTCACTCAAAAAGATACACCTTAACCCAAGTTATACCATTTTTAAATAGATAGACAGAATCTAGATTCAGTACAGCAATAAATAAACTTCATATGTAGTCATTCAATCGTTTTTAAATTATAGTCGACATGCAATGAAAATAATGTAAAAACAAAGAGTTAAAAATATTGAAAGTGTCATCTAAGTGTTCATAAGATATTTAGACAAATGAAAATTTTACTAGAAAATT
>CAIGRP010104799.1:0-42593 GCA_903798385.1 Fraxinus cuspidata | reverse complement strand
AAAATCGCCACAGCCAAGACCCCACAGCCAAACATCGCGACCCACCACCGCCATACCACCAACGCAGCGTCGTGACCCAACCACCGCCACAGGAACCACCGCATCCAACCACAATACCCAAACCAACAATCGCTAGTTAAAATAGAGGAGGGGAAGAAGAGAGACGGGAGAAGAAGAGAGACCGGGGGGAAGAAGAGAGATAGAGGAGAAGAAGAAAAGAGACCGTGCTCTCTCTCTCTGAGAGAGAAACGCGGTGAAGGAGAGAAGAGAACACGTTTTCCATTTCCTAATTTTTGAAAACAATTTTTCAAAATGTCAAAAAGAACATATTTTCAACTATCTCAAAATAGACACTCAAAACACAAAATACAAAATGAATTCAAAACTCAAAACACAAAATTGAAACACAAAGAGAACGGCCCCTAAATAATTGTACTATAAACCGTATAATGATAGTTGACTGTGGGTTTAGGTCGTAAATAACATTCTTTTGCCACCCTGATCCACGATAATGAGCATGTTTGGAAAAAAAAGTAACTTCTGATTAGTTGGGATCCTACAAATTGTACGGATCAAAATCCATAAACCCAACGTATAAACCACACAAGTTGAAAATTTTGCAACTTATCTAGCTTATAAACAGACTTGTGAATTTTGACTCATACAATTTGTGGGATTCCAACCTAAAAGAAACCAAATTATTTTGTCAAATATGTTCAATACCCTTTAACTAGTAATATTCACTAATATGCCAAATTTTTTTATATGGTCTAATTCTTAACTATCATTTTAAAACTAAGAGTTGAGCAGCAAGCCCTTTCTTGCCCTTTCTAATGTTTAACAGGTGCCCTTTAAAGGTTCGAACATAATATATAATTAGACTTTTCTTCCAAAGCAAATTCACTAAATATTTGTTTAATGCAACAATTACCTAAAACTTTTGTTATCTTGTGTATGCATTTGTGATGGGATGGAATAATATTGGGATGAGATGAAATAGAGAAATGGTTGATGGACGATAAAAAGAAGCATCACTTAGCCGATACATCGTTCCTAACATGGACACTAACTCGAACTCACGTTATTTTCAATCTTGTCGTGCATACAAATGTCATGGGTAGCAGCCTATAGTTTGGAATATATTTCCTTTAGCACATTCTCTTTATCATGTGTTTCGATTTTATTATGTTGGGTTTGGTGGTTGGGAGGAAAAACATAGGTGAGAATGCAAATAAAACTTCATAACATCAATATGATTTTCAATTGAGATAATTGAATCTTATGATTTATCAAGATAACCCTTCTCTTATTCTTCGAGTATTGACGTACGTGTTCGGAACTTTGTGTTTCTCATATTGCAATTAGTAATCATAATTTTACTTGAACGGCCATTTTTGAAAAAATGATTTATTAAAAATTGGTGCTTACTAGTTTTTTGGGAACCCTTTTTGGATGGTTTAAAAACCACCCAAAATCGGTGAATGTAGTATTGAGCGGTTCTCTCTAAATTCACCAAATCGACGGGTTTTGGTCATTTCTTACATTGTCCTCTAATTTTACCCTTTATAAATTAAATAATTATTTCCAACTAACATATTTTATTCAAAACTAAATTGTAAAAAAATATATTTACTAAAAAATTATACTATATTTAAAAAAATACGTATAAGTAAAATATTACTTATAAGAAAAGAAAAATTACTTATAAATAAATAATCACTCTTTTGTAAAAAAAATTGTTATAAAATAAAAATAGTATTAATAAGGCAAAAAATCACTTATAAAATATAAAAGGTTACTTATAAGTATAAAATTCACATAAATTTATTTAAAAGTATAAAATTTACTTATAAGTATAACTTAAAATTTTAAGTAAATATTTAACTTTATTTAATTTTTTAAAATAAATATTGACTTATATGTAAAAAAAATATCTATAAGTAAAGTATCACTTATGAGTAAAAAAAATAGATAAAAGAAAATTTTACTAAGGGACATGTATGTACTTTTATTCCTTTAAAAAGCTTTCAGAATTGGAGGATAATAAACTCTTATACATTTGTTGAAAATTTTTAAAAATTGCTACTAAAATCACTCAAAAATAATTTGCTCAAAATCGGTACTTTAAAAAACGCTCATAATCGTTACGACGAACCTCCCAAGTGGCCCTTATGAGTACAGATAGGCACTGCTCTAACAACCCTAAATAATTTAAATCGTAAATTTTGTCTTGACTTGTGTAATTAAGAGAATCTAAAAAGTAGTACGGCCTAGATATTCAAATAGTTCCTTCACATCTCTGAAATACTAGACTCAAGATATTGAGACAAGCATCGAACAAATACCGAAAAATCGAGAGGTCTTTCATGAATAAATCTCTAATATGTTGGAGAATATAACTATCATGCAAAGTTGAAACATAAGAAAGAAAATAGAAGCCACAATTGAGGAATTTTTATCCTTCTCTTTTATATTGGTTCGAATATGTGGATAAATTGCAAATAAGATCCAAGTAATAGTGACCAATAGTTGGGGAATTTCACATTCTTTTAGTAGGCAAATGTTCTATATAGGCATATGAAGGTAGTTTTCTCCTAATCATTTTAGAGTATGGATGGACGTTGGATGGTTCGATTCGGGTATTTTAAGAATCAGAACCACCCATTAAATTTCGGTATTTTGTAAATGAAACCATTCAGTTCTATATAATTTTTGAAATCGAATAGGAATCAACCATTAAAATTTGGATATTTTGTAAATGGAAACATTCGACTCTATGTAATTTTTGAAATCGAATCATAACCGCTGGTTTTGCTTTGGGAGTCAATTTCCATTAAAATATCCATCCCTAGTGGAAGTCGGGTGGTTAGTTTCAAATATTTCAAAAATCGAAACTATTCAATAAACTTTGAGAATTTTGTAAATGAGATCGTTCGGTTCCATGTAATTTTTGGAACCAAATCCTACTAACGATTTCGATTCAAATTTGATTAAAGTGCACATCCGCCACCTCGTAATTGTTTTGGTAATACTAAGTTCATCGTTCTTAGTTTTTTATTTTATTTTATTTTTTTAGATGGTTATGCCCCTTCTTTGGCACAATATGAACTGGGATGATCCATGGACTATCTGAGAGAGGAGAGATGATACCAAAAATAATTTCAAACCGTTAGCATTCATCACATCCTTCAGCTTAGGATTCAGTCTTCGTTGGTGATCAACCGATGGCTTATAGTTACACTCGATTAGAATTTTGAGAATGCAAAAAAAATGGACTTAAACCTGTGATATCAACAGTAGACTACCCAATAGTTGTCTTGCAATCCCAAAGTAATTCGAGTAGTTTGTAGTCTTTCTCGTCACATAAATAATCTAATGTAATCACTGGAAGAGTAGTTAATTCACCCAAATATGCTCATCACACTGCAAATACATATGATACTTTTGTAAAATACAAGTGTACATAATGATCCATGTTTTTCTATTCACACATTGAACAATTGGGCCAGCCAAAGGTTCCAAAATGTTCAATGCTTTGTAGCCTTTTTCGCATTTTTGGCATTCATTTCTATGCCACTTTTAAAGATGTAAAAATAAAATAAAAAATTATCACTAAGGTTAATTATAACTAAAGATGGACAAAATTTTTTAACTGTCCAAGGGATTGGGGACAATTGGAATCAGACATGTGCCAGCCAATGGGCGCACTGGGCTGGCCCAATTATTCAATGTGTGAATAGAAAAACATGGATCATTATGTACACTTGTATTTTACAAAAGCAATAAATCATATTCCATTCGTTGAACTTGGATTCTAGTAATGAAGTTGTAGCCATTACTTTTCGTTGGACTTTATTGTTCCCATCTCTTATTTAAACTTGAACGCGTAGTGAGAGATCCATTTCTTTTCTTTTGCACTCGACTATAATCCATAAAATAGAAAAAGAAAAACGTGGGACGGAATTAGTTTACCTTGCACATGTTTGGAGGACAGAGATGCAGCCATGAGTAGAAGAATGAAAAACATGAAATGGGAGCCTCCCTTCTTCATCGACATTGCTTGGATTTGAGTTGATTTAGTAAAACAGTCCCTCATTCCAAGATGATTCAAGATTGTCTCAATAAACAAGTGATTTGCATTACTAACTATCCTCAAATTACACCTAAAAGAGAAAATTTCCATTGAATTCTAACGATACAACATGTCGAAAACAGCAAATCTTTTATCACCAAATTCAACAGAATCAAGGCAAATTTACCCTAAAGAATGAGCTGTTTTGATGGCTGGGATTACTCTGGGATGAATTGGGACCATTTTTAGCACCTCTTCAATGTCTTTAATGGTTTTCCCTTGTGCATGAAGCTGTTTCATCATCATGTCCTGTAATATGGATAAATTTAAAAACCAATAAATCAAAACGTGTTTACATATGTACAATTTATGTCGATAACTTCCACCTTAAACCCATTACAACTCTAACTGCATCCCACAACGGAAAGCTAAAAGTTGATTTTAATAAAAGTACAAAATTATGTACAGAGAGCATTGCAGCAATTCAATTCCACCAACAGATGCACGCCATTTGTACAGATCTTAAATAAAAGTGTTACGGGCCTCATGGGGCCCTCCACCTCATCCGCCACGTGCTGACTGAACTGATTTGGTGTCGCGTGAGGGATGAAGTGTCCGAATTGAATTCATACGGACGAACTGATACATTAACTCTGAACTGAAAACATTATCGCCCCCTCTTAGAAGAATCGAACTCATCCGCATTTACGGCGGATGCAAATGCCCGTACTCCACATTCACCACATTCCACAATTCGCTCTACCACACCTCTGCCAAAATCTTTTGTAAGGAATCCAGCCGGAGAACTCATTCGAGTCAACAAAAAGAAGTTCCGATTGAAACGGAAGTGAGAATGAACACCTCCAACTATACGTTCGCCCCGGCTAATGATGCCCAGGTGGGGGGAGATAACTTTCCCCCGGACTATAAGGAGAGGCCTGAAAGGTCTACAAGTGTGTTCGATTGAATTGGGTGAATGCCTAGAAATAGGGATCAATCCACCCACCAAACAACTCGTCCGCAGGAGCGTGTGCAAAGCCAAGTTCAAGCTCCTCCACCTAGGAATAGGCAAGAGAGGCGCAACCTGGTGGATTGGGAAAATCGGGGTGGAACGTCACATCAGCCACCCCGTCCTTTACGGATCGGAATGACTCCGACAAGCCTGTCGATCTTACGAGTTGGATGACGACGATGAAAACCTTCCCTTTTCAAGGGAGCTCCATAGCTTTCCCATGCCACACAACTTTGTGCCTCCCAAAATCGTAAAGTATGAAGGAAAAGGCGACCCAGATAAACACCTCAACAAATACAAAACTCAAATGAGCCTTCGAGGGGCCACGCCTGCCCTAAAGTGTCGGGCCTTCCACTTAACACTAAGTGACGCGGCCAAAGTGTGGTATAGTAGACCTGCGCCTCGTAGAATCAGGAGCTGGCCAGACCTCAAGAAGGTATTCCTAAATCAGTACTTGTCAAGAAATGAGGGAGAGGCACCAATTCAGCGCCTTCAAGACATGAGACAAGTAGCAGGGGAAACATTGAAGAGTTACCTGACCCATTTTACTGATGAAATAACGTATTGTGAACAAGTCACGGATAAGGAAGCCCTCTCAACACTTAAATGAGGACTGAATATGAATACATTGTTTTGGAGAGATGTGTGAAACAAAAAACCCTCTACCTACGATGAGTTAGTAAAGATGATGAAGGTGGAAATAGTCAACGAAGAAATGATTGACCACCGCAACAGGGCGGCACATGGCCTTCCTCCACCTCAGAGAGAGATCGGTAGAAGCCCCATCTCGCAGATCGTGAATCAGCAATGGACCTAGGCCGGACATACAGAGACCCCCACTTTTGGACAGGCATTGGCCACAGCCACTCTGAATACAGTTCCAACATTGGCATACGAAAACGTTGGGCCCACCAACATCGGCCCTGGCCGACCTTCAACCTCTAGGAATAGAGGAAGGGGCGGAGGGCCGATGAGAAGGCCTCGAGATGAGTCACAACTCTACTGCACGTTCCACCGCTTCTACGGCCATAACACGAGTGTAGGGAAGCCACGGGGTCCGCAAGAAACAACCCTCGCGGTGCTAGGGAGAACCACCAATGGGGTGAAATCCCGAGGCAGAACTCACTTGGAAGGGGCGAAACGAGGTGACATTCTCCTCGGTATAATAGGCATGAGGACGAGGAGAGGTCCAGAAGCAGCCAACGTCGAAGGAGAAACCAGGCTATCGCAAACGAACATCAACCCATTCGAGAAATCGACACAATCATTGGGGGACTGCATGTAGGAGGCGAGTCCAGAAATGTACAAAGGAACTATACGAGAGAGGCCAAGGACACACTTGGCCAAATAAATCTTTCGTCCGACTATAAAGACCTACTCAAATAATTGGTTAAAAGTCTATCCAACCAACCTATATAAACCAAATTCTCAAACACTCTCCTAGGTTGAGCTAATTGAGAAAAACTTCAACGCATATCCATATTTTAACAGTGTTACCCCGGCTAAATCCACCCATACTTACCATGCCATCTTCCAATTCCGAACAAGGAATCCCCTCCAATGCTCTCCCTCCGGAAAAACAAAAAAAAAAGATAAGGTTTGCAATTATCAACGTAAAAGTCGCCTTTTCGCATACACAATTCAAGACAACTAACCTATCTCAATAGCTGAATTCACTAGCCTATCTTTTTAAAGTTTTCGACAATTTTAGGTCATGATGTTGAATAAAGGCAGCCAGCGAAGTCCAACATTATAAGCGTTCTTGTCTGCAAATTGTAACTCCTTCTCATGCATCGTTTTTCACGTGGAACGTGTAGAAAAGTTGGGAAGATCTCTTCCACAACCCTTCATTACTTAAGGCTTAGTTTGGTAATAACAACCCGATTACCATACCCAAATTGTTATATAATATGTTTTTTCAATTTAGGATAGCATATGTCCTCCTACCCATCACAACTTTTTATTGTATTCTCAAAATTCGACTTAAATCTCTCATAAAGTAGATGTCTTAAGTTTGAATTATGAGCGAAAATTGTTAGAGAAATTGCTTTAGCTATGCTCAAGGAATAATTAGCTACAAGAACAATCAATTAAATGTTTCGAAATTTTTAATTTAGAACTACTATATGTTTCGAAATCAACATTTTGAGCGTTTGGCGAAAAAATTGATTTATTATTGAGAAAAATACATAATTATAATATTTTAAGTATATGATTTCATATTTAACAAACTTACAAAATAAGGTGATGTATTATATTTATATTTTTAAGATATTATTGTGAACAAGCCCTGTTTGATGGTTATTATAAAGTGAAATTGGGAGAAAATATTATTTATAGTGATTTTTTAAAGAACATATGGTTAAAAAGTAGAAAAATTTTTGAATTTACATATAGAATATTTTATTGTATGAATGTATGGTTGAAAATGAATATAAAAATAAAGAGTTAGACACGGGCTTAGAAAAATTAGGAAGTTTTTATCAATAATATCATTTCTTGATATATATATATATATATATATAGAAAGTTGGATACGAGAGAAACAATTATTAAATGATATATATTTCTCTCTCTTACACTCCCACTTTCTCTTTCTTACACGTCCCACTTTTTATCTCTTGCGTATTCTCTCTTGATTTTAAAGCTATGGATTTTATCAAAAAGTTAGGTCATCACATTTTGCCATCCCCTATAATTTAATTAAATAGATTACAATCACAATAAGACATAATTGATGATCATAGTTACATATTAGTTATAAACCACATAAGATCATAATAGCAAAAATGTAATCTATAAATAACAATTATAAGTTTAGTATCAAGTTACATGTTTTTATAAGTCACAAATTAATTATTGATAACAAATTATCACATTAAAAAGTCTCAATTACCCAAACAACTAGTCTCAATCACTCATCTCACCCCATTCCACCCCACTCAATCACCGCCGCACCTCCCAATCACTCATCTCACCCCCATTCCACCCTACTCAATCACCACCGCACCATCCATATTGTCGTCATTGTCGCTACCTCAAATCTACAACCCACCATCGCAACCTCCACCTCCATCACACCACCACAACAACTACAACCAGTTGTACCTCATCCACAACCATTGAACTTCACGTGCATTCCATGATCCACGACCACCACTACCTCACCTCCACAACAAGAAGTGGCATAGCCTACACAACTACACCACCTTCACCTTTTACTAGACCATCGTCAACTGTAGCATTGGACCACTAATGACTTCCAGATCTAAATCAAAAGAGGCATCCACAAACCTCAAAGTCTTAACATAACCACCATCACTGCCTCAACCTCAAAACAAGTCAGCAATCCACAACCACAAGACCGTCACCTCTATCGGTCCACTGCCAACTGTAGTGTTGAAGCACCACCACTACCTTTCCCTCAGTCGTTGCATTTTTAGGCCAAGAACATCAGCAAACAACTCTAATTCCTTTCTAGATGTCGACTCACTAACTCGGTTCGAACCATGGAGTCCTCGTCTACGTCGATGATGAAGGCGGTAAAGAAATTGGCAATGGTTGTGTGTGACTTATAGTTAAAAATTAGATTTTTTGTAGATTTTGATGGAAGTTGATGAAATGTTTAGTTGAAAATTTGTGGGACCCATAAATATGTGGTTGAAATGAATTGTTGACTTTAACTTAAATTAAAGTCTAGATTTTAATCGGTACCAAGCATGGGCTTAATATGTAGGTGGTGAGGTAATTTTCCCTTTATTAGTTTATTATTTTGGGAAGATAGTACCTGTATTAAATAATTTTAGGCCTGGTTTTTTACTGAGCCCATTAGGTGGCGGTTAGGTCTCAAGACTTTCTCATGGTCCACAGTCCATTTATAAGAGGGACCATATGCAATTATCCCTATTGGGCCTGCTTCAAGAAGTAATTGATACATTAAAAAAAACCTTTAATTTTTAAATTAAATTTTATAATATTTTAATTGATTAACTAAGACAATTATAACATTTTCAAGATACTTTCTAAACATAAAATACTCCCTATTTTAGCTTTTTAAAATAAAGAGTGTGTTTGGCTCTCTAGAATTTAGAAAGCGAAATCATTTTCTAATCTTAATTAAAAGTAATTGCATTTAATAAATATTCTACATTAAAAATTCAAATTATATTTAAATTTATTGGTCATTAACCTACAAAATAACTTTGTTAAATAAGATATGAGGAGAAATTGACAAATATTCATTGAAAAAATAAAATAAAAAGTCAAATAGGAGTATTATTGGAGTATATAAAAATGATTTTCTAAATTGAAAGTTTTCTCTACTATGCATAAAATACTCTTTATAATGAAGAATATCTTAGAGATACTTTGCACTATGAGGTAACATTAATGTTATGGTAGAGAAGCACTAGAATCAATGTCTCTCTATACGTAAAACAGAATCGAGTCGAGCCATTAAATTCCTTCAATAACAAGGCATTGATTCTAATAATAATAATAATAATAATAATTTAAATACGAAGATATGGGTAATTTGTGGACCACCGTCCTATAGGCCCATGGTTTTGGGGACAAACAAGGCCTAGCTGCATTAAATTGACAAACCCCCCACATGGCCCAATATCATTGAAATTAGGGATTTTTGTTGGGGTCCCAAATCCCAATGATTAAAATATAATCAAAAAATAAAAAATAAAAATATCTTCAATTATTGTTCTAGAAATTCTTGCTCGTGGGTGGGTTCCAAGATTTGTTTTATTCTTTTATTTTTCTTATGTGGTGGGCGGAGATGGTTGGATGGTGTAGATGGGTGTCTAATGTTTTATTCTGATTAATTCAATTAATTAGAACGATTTAACACAAACAATCGTCCACATAAAAGCAAACCAATGAGAATTACCATCTTTCTAATTTCAAATCAAATAAAGTAGATAGATAGATAGATAGATTAGAAAAAATGAGGGCAACGTGCATATGCTCATTCTATATTTTCTCATTGGTCGTTGATAGTAGACGTTATAATTTACTAGGGTTGACAAAATACCCGCCCCGTCCCGCCTCGCCCCGAATGGGGTTAAAAAACCCTCCCCGAACGGCTTGGCGAGCGGGGCGACGGTGTCCCACCCCGAACCCGGCCCGTGAAGAATAAAAAAATAATTAATTAACTATAAAAAAATAATAAATTAACTGAAAATAAAAATAAAAAAAACCAAACAAACGGGGCGGGAAACGGGGCAAAACCCCGCCCCGCCCCGCCCCGTCTAAGGCGGGGTGGGGTCAGATTTGGCGAGCATCTGGAATGATGATTCGGCCACAAATTTAACTGCTAAGACAGTTGTCTTAAAGATGTACCCTTACAAGTGGCGTCTTAACATATGCCAAATCTCACAAGTAGGACCTTGTTGCGCAACAATTATGCAAACAAGTATCATATGCGCTAATAACTTGTCTGGGCTAAACTTTTGTTGCCCTTTGAACAATTATTGTTTCGTACCAACAGTTACAATTTTTTTAAAATTTTTTGTCAATATTGGTCCATCACGATAGACATTCCACACTAACACGGAACTACTCTTCGTGAGCATTTCTTTTTCTGTAAAAGTAATGTAATTCTAAATACTTAAAGGGACGAGCAATGCCCAATAACAAAATCTCGATTAAATATATATTGTCACGTTAAATGACTTAAATGTATTGACTAGCAAAATTTCAAATAGTTCATTTTATACTCTCTGTTGACCCCAGTACCACCACGGTAGGTCCGTCCATGGTCATAACATGAAAATCAAGTACCAACACCATGCATCAAATCCTACTTGTTAAATATTTAATAACCGACATTAAGAGTTTAATCTGTTTTAATCAAGGGGATTTGTCTACTGATCACATGATTTCCTTCATAGCCTAATTTCGTCTCATTCGATAAAACCAAATTTTGTCGCACAAACTTATAATGCGACAACGATAATAATTTAAAAAAAAATTGGGATAATTTATATCTTTAAAAGTATTGGTCCTCGAAATTAATATAAAAAATAATTGGGAGCTTCGAAAACAGGAAGCTAGACAGGATCCGTGTACAGTGGTGCAATGAGTGACGTCAGCCATCAAATTGTTAGGGCATAACGTTAGCTTACAGACGGTAAAACCTTGTTTGTATTGGTAAATGTTATTGGGAGATTTATTTTTGAAATGGATTAATTCAAATTATGATACTATCTTACCCATATTTAGTAGAAATTTATATTTAAATTTAAATCAAGAACTAATTTTAACAACACATCCATAACTTTTTTATTATGCATTTCATAATTTTGTTTTAAAATTTATTAAAAATTTGATTTTAATTCTCATCAAACAAGAGATATTTGATTATTAATTTAATATAAAATTTAAAAATCAACATTAAGCTCATCATAGGTCACTAACTCATACTTTAAAATGAAGATATTTTCTCGTGAAAACAATTGTACTCTTGAATATTTTGTTAATGTTTTGGTACTATTTAAATAACCCTCTTTTATAATTTGATTGTGCTACGTGTACATCATCACTTATAGATTGATTTACAAATATGATATTTGTGACATATGATTGGATCAAAATCTCTTCAACCAAATAAAAAAAAAATCACTTTTTTTAACACTTCATCAATTTGTAAAACTTAATATAACTCTTTAGGTACAAGTAATATTATTCTTTATAATCATAGAGATAAAAACAAATAAATGAGATAGTATCGAAATTCATTTAATTGATAAATGTCTCTTGTTGAGTCAAAACGGACCAATGTTCAAGTTAAATAGACAAATACTTCATGGAACTATTTTAAATTTCATAATCAATTGATCCTTTTGAATAGATGGCGAAGAGACTATTATAATAGTAGTATTTTTCAAATTTTAGTGATTTAGACCTTGTTTGACCCACATTCTTACAAAATATTATTTTTTCAAAACTCATTTTTAACCACATATTTTCAAACAAATTACTATTTAAAATGCATCATTCACTCAATAATATGCATCAAATAGGGGCTTAAGGTGAGTTTTAATTTTTTAAGGGAAGAACATTTTATTTCTCGAAACAACCATTTAAAATATTTTAAAGTGAATTAAATTTTTTTTGTAAATATTTATTTGTGTCCTAATTTTTACATTATGAGTTAAATTTCGACTTCATAAAACACGTTAGTAAAAGAGGTAAATTAAAATTATGACGGTAACATTTGTTTTATATTTTTATTTTATTTTTGAAAATTGAAATAGGTTTTATTTCAAAAAGTTGAATAAATTGTCGACAGGACACACATGCTTTGTTGGACTCGTGTTTGGTTATTTGAATTGAATTGAATTGAGTGCTAACCTGAGCATGTGGTGGTGTTCACACCTTCTCCAAATTGAATCTGTGGGGATTTGGAAAACGGTTTCGTTTTGGGTTTATTTACGAAATAGGACCCTACCAATTTTGGTTTCTTAATCGCAATTAACCAATAATTAATCACCACAATCATACGTAATAATTGACATAATTCTTGACATAATGCCACATGACAACCCTTATGAACTATTTAAAATATAGTCAATTTTTTTTTATTTTGTCACGTTTTATCAGCACCTATTATGTCAACTATTATGTCACATACTTTTTTACAAAGTAGCATATGTCAATGATTATGTCAACAATTACGTCTGCATAGCATAATTGTTCTTAATCACAATGCATCGTTGCTAATTAAGGAACAAATATTTTATTAATAAATCACAATGATTCTTTAACATTTCGAATAATTGAAAATTGATTCTCTTATAATTTGCTACAATTATAATTTTGATTCTGCCAATCATGGAAATATCATATACCTTTTCAAATAATCAAATTTTTAAATTTTTTATTTATTGCAACAAGATATACCGGTATGTTTTGGGGTGGGAATTATTTTCAGAAACACTTTGGAACAACTTGGAGTCTTATAAGCTACAAAATTGAAAATTAGGCAATATTGAATCTTTTGATGTAATTCTAAATTCCAACTAAAGAATCGAATTTTAATGAGCTATAAATATTTTTTAAATACTCTCGAATTAATAAACTATTAGATTAATATATCAATTTAGTCATATACATGAATTTATATGCATTTATACTTAATATTTTCGTTGTATGGATGGAAGTGAAAGAACATTACAGAAAGTTTTCCGAAACATTAAAAGAACCAGATCCAATTGGTTATAGTCCAACTCGAGTCTTTCATTATTTGGTTCCATGTACAAAATTCTCATCGTAATAATAAGAACTGTTACAATTTAAACAAGAAAGATATTAGCATATAACACTCAAAAAGTTAATAGAAGTATAATTTATTACGAGGGGTGAATTAATCTAAAAATGTCAACCTTATTAGATAAAATCGAACAAACTACAATCTAAAAATTTCTAGCAAGTACAAAATATATATAATTTCGTAATCTCAATTCTCAAGCAGCAAAACACGCCACGTAACAACTAGCTAAGCAAAAAACAAAGCAAGAGGTGACGGATGGTTTGCACTCCATTTCACTTCACCTCTTTCTGCAAGAGCTCCGACGTGGTTGGGCAACTAAGCGAAGTCCCGGACGCCTCTTTCTAGTTGACTATTTTTAAAGTGAAGCGCCACCTCCGGGTGCGATGTATTTTTTAAGTGATCGACATTGAGTTAATGACATCTTCTACAGGAGATACCTCGATCAAAGATACTATATACCCCTGACAAATTTGACAGCTTCGCAACAAATACGTTCAATCAATTTTTTAGTCAACTTTTCAATTGCAAGCTCATGCCTAGGGTGGGTGCTTTTCAACCTTTGGTCAGATTGACATAGGTATTTGATAGATGAGATTTACATATTTGAGCTTGACTAGAACGCCGTTAGGATAAGATCATATGTTAAGCATCCAATGTATGTCACCCTTTACTCTTGGTATAAAAGCACACACTTAACCCCTATTTGATTAGGTCAAAAATTAGAATTTTAGTAGATTTTGATGAAATATATAATTAAAAAATGATAAAAATTAAGAATTCTGTAAAATGAGCGTTTGAGTACCCGTGAACGTTACATTGTCAGAATGACGATCATGAACAATCTACGTTTGTGTCCAAGTATGCAAATAAAATATACGTGAACATGTGAGGTGTTGGAATATGTTGACTATAGAGTCACATCACATTTCGAGGTCATCAGTTTCATTTAAATATTTATTAACTATTGCATCCTCCTTAAGTTACATTATTTATTTTTGTTCAAGGTATATATCTCCCTAAAAACTTGAATTAATTTTCACGAGCTCTACCTAACTTTAGGTCTGGACTCAACAAAGATAAGCTGTATTATATGGCTTCGTAGTCCGACCATATGCATGTTATGTTCATTAAATTTCTCACTTATGTGTGGGACCCATATATATATCCAAAACATTGTACCAACCATTTTATATGGAAACCATTGAAAGAGACAAGAGCGAAACTAATGCTGATGGTGAAAATGATCTAATCTAAATTTTTGTTAAATCACAATAAAAAAAAATGTTGTTTCGTGTGAATAATCGCAATGACAATTCGAGAAGGAAATATACCGATGAGGTCTCCCATTCCATTAACCTATAAAATCTCAACTTTTTATTCCAAATTCAACAGATATGCATTGAACCATTCTTCCAAATCGACTTATTTTTATTCTAAATTAGGAAACAATGAAAGGAAAGCTAGATCCTTCGAACACAAAGTTCATCTACATAACCATGCTCGTCACACGAAAAACCTTTTAGACTAATCTAAATAAAAGGAATTAAAGTTGACATATATATAAACCTAAAAGTTCACATGTGATGCTATTGAACAATTTGTTTCAAACTCCCTCCAAAATTTGAAAAAAAAATTAAAAATTAAAAAATCTGCTGTTAATGCTTTAGAAGTGAAGTTGTCTTTATTTCAAAATGATTGTCTTTTTTCACTTAAATTTCACAAAACTTTAAGAACATTTTATACAGAAAGTCATGATTGCATTCACTGGAGTTGTGCTTTCCACATAACAAAATTCATTAAAACAAAAGAGATTAATGCAAAAGTCGTCTTGGTGGGGACACTTGCTACTAAAGGGACAAATTCCTTATTCAAAATTACTTACAAAAATGACAAAACTTAACCATAAATTTGTCACTTATATGAAACTTCGAAATTTCAAACCAAGCGTGTTAAATTTAAGGAAAAATGTAAATAAATAAATTTACCTCATCCTTATGCTTTAAGTTGATTTAGGACATCATCTTTTATTCAAAATCGAATAAATGTCATGCATAGCTAATGCTAAAAATGAACTTGTGAGACAATCTTTAGAGTCAAGTGTGGATTATATTGATGCATTGAAGTTTAAGAGCTCAAAATTTTCTCTTTTCATGCTCATAATATTTGCTCCGAGAGAAATCCTCTTCTGGTGTGAATATTGTTGTTTTTTGTATTCTTTTTTTACTGTAATATTGATGATTGAAGGAATTTCAAGTTTGCTCATAGTCTTTCAAAGTCGATTGTATCTTTGAATCGCAAGCATTATCCTTTGAAAAGGAGTGCTTCTACATGTTCGAGTAGAGTCAACGATTAATTTAAATCATATATTTAATATGATCTATAATTTTTATGAACCTTTTATCAAAATTTACTAAAAATTGATTTTAACAAGATAAAAAATGGGTCTCAATGTATTTTTGCTATTATAGAGGATGGTGACCTACGTTTGACTATATTTGACCGTTCGAATATTTTTTTTTTAATAGCATGACCATACATGGAATAATGATGAAATGAAGACTCAACATACATTTAAGATGAATATTCATTTCTTCATATGTAGTTCATTAAGTCAAACGAGCAATTAGATTCAATTAAGATTCGAACGAGCACAATAATTTCTAGAACGATGTGCTAAAAAATGAGTTATCATCTTGTGAGAGTATATTAAAAGAATACATCCAACATAAAAATAACTAACATATAAGAGTTTAATCTACTCCCAAGCTTTAAATAAGTTTGCTATGTTAAAACTTAAAACGATTAATACTTAAAAAGAAATAAAAAATTGGTAATATATGCTTCTTTTCAAATTATAACCCATTAAATACTTGAATAGAAAATATTTTCCAATGAGGAAAAAGGCACACACATTATCATCATCATGATCTCTCGATATTTAAAAAGATACAGTTTATCAAAGTTGATGAAATCTATACTTAAATAATAATGAATTTCATCGGATATATGATTAAAATTGATTGTTAGTTAAACAAAAGATAAGCATAATTGGAAATAAGTCCGGTAGAACCGTAGTTATATTGAGAAGCAAGGGCATTATCGAGAAGGAAAAAAAGCTCGACGGCGACCTCCAGAATTGTCTGAATACAGTAAATTCAGCGGAAAGAAAAATCAGAGGCATTTACTGCTGCACAGATTTGTGAGTGAAATTTGTATACAACATTGTCATATAAACATTTATATGTCACTGTTACAAATATAAGTGCATCATTACACACAGTAATTCAATATTGGGTTGGGTTGGGTTGTTCAACTTGGAAGCTCATTGTGAATGAATATCACTATTATATGTAACGAAACTCTCCCTTTCTCTCTCACGCAGTCACACACACACACTGAATCATATGTGAGTCTTCTGTAGTGTTATCTTTTCATTTTTCTGGGGTGGGTTTTTGTTGGCTTGTTGGTGTTTAGCTGTTGTGATGCGAAAGAAGAGCTATGCAAAAGATAAAATGACAATGATGTAAAGACACAGGATTATCATTTTCCCCTATCAAATCTTCTCTGCATATTTTCTCACACACACTGAGGATGCATAATAATTGATATGTAACTCTTGAATGTTTGATGTATTGATTGGGTTTGTGGGTTTTTTGCAGGATTAATCTGTGGTGCTGATTTTAGAAGTCATATCTGATAGCACAGAAAATCAACTACTGAGTCATTTCAATCATTTTAACGAGTCTTGTTTTTGTGGGTTTGGATAAGCCAAAAGCAAAAGTACTTGTATTTTATTTGAGGAATCTGGGTCCTCGTTAATTTCATAGCATTCCATTTTTAGATGTTCGAGAAAAGAGAAGTGGGTTCGGGTTCAACTTTGGATCTTGATTGCTGCTCATTTCACTTGAGGCATTTTAACAAAAAATTACCCATTTGTTAAAGCAGATCCATTCAAAGGGAAGAAAATTGCTGTCGTTTGTGTTGTACAAAGGTCATATGCCCAACAGTGCATCATTGTGAGTGAAAAGAAGTCTCTCTGCAGATCCATTTTAAGGGGCCTTCAATGTGTACCATTTCTGGTATCTGCATGCACAGTTATCTCTGGTTAATCTGAAACAAAAATCTCGTTCTCTCGGAAAAAAAAAATGATTCTTAGTTAAAAGGGTCTTGTCATTCGGAAAATATTATGTTCCTGTGCTTCTCCTTTGGTTGAACAGTGAGCATGCCGACTGTATTTGCACTAGAGTACTACTCATGTGGATGGGACTGAGAGAGCACAATAATGCATTTAATGTTTTCTTGCTGTTGGTTCATATAAACTATCATATGCACTCTATTTGTTTCTGAGTTGTGGTGTTTTTAAAAGAAAGAATGTTTTTCTTTTAAAGATTAAGAGAGTGGAAAATTTTGCTTTTGGTATCATGAGTAGAGATTTGAAGAAAGGGGAAAAGCAGGAGAAGGGTTCTGATGTGGCTGAGAAAGTTGTGGTGGCTGTCAAGGCATCAAAGGAGATTCCCAAGACTGCTCTGGTTTGGGCTTTGACTCATGTTGTTCAACCTGGGGACTGCATTAATCTTCTAGTGATTGTTTCTTCACATAGCTCTGGTAATCTTGTGTTTCCTCTGTTCAAATTCATGTTTATTTAGCAACAAATTCATACCCGTGCTTTTTCCCTTTTCCTTTCTATGGCCTTAAATTCCCCTCTTATTTTGTTGGGTTTTTCTGCGAGACAATGAAATCAGAACAAGAACTAAAATATGGCCTTGGGTAGGGTGGGTGATTATCATTCCTTCGGCACCAAACAATTGCTTTTCGACCTTGAAAAATGATTCCCAGACCGTCTATGAGCGCCAGCAAAATGGGGCAAGGCTTCTATAGTCATCATTACTTGACAATAATCCTATTATTAGGAATCTACATGGTCTTTTAGGATGATTCCTAAGCTGTAGTTTTCCTGCTTTTAATTGAGACGGAATCATGGGCTATTTTGTGCCAGGTTACATGAGTGCAGAAACAGTCTCGTGTATATAACTTTTTTGGGGGTAATAATCACAGAAGTAGTCCTTCTTTTTTCTCTTTTCTGAAGTGGGATTAAAATCTCAGTTCATTATAATGTTTATTGTCTTGGATTGTGAATAGCAATTATTTGAGATTTTCGGGATTTCCATTGGAATCTACATTGTTGTAGCTGCATCTTCTAATGACCTCTTGATACTTCATTAATTTATTCCTTAGTTGAGAAATAAAAAGATTGCGTCCCATGTTATGTCGGACGTGGACCGGTCATTCGATAGCAAACCTTCAAGGTTGTAGTTGGATCCTTTGTTCCTAAGCCAGCACATTATGTCTTTTTTCCTTTTCACGAAGTTTTACTAATCAGCTACAGTGAATTACCACTTATCTCTATTGGTTGTACAACTAGCTGGTAGTGCACTTATATCCTGCAGCTCCTTAATTGGGATTATATATTGCAGCTGAAGTTAATTAACAAATGGTCTCGTCTAATCTACTATCATCTCTCCCAGAGTTATCGTATACATGTGTTGGAGTTATGGCGTTTCTAAAAGTGCTCAACGAGCCTTTCGATGAAAAGTTTTTGGTGTCCTTTTGAATTTATTTGCTATTTCTTTTGTTTTTAGCTCAAGTTCAATATTAGCATCAATGCAACTTGCTAGTACATATTCTAACAGTTTAACCTGATTAATTCAGGTAGAAAATTATGGGGCTTCCCAAGATTTGCGGGAGACTGTGCTAGTGGCCAAAAGAAGTCACACACTGGGACTAATGCAGAGCAGAAATATGATATAACTGATACTTGCTCCCAGATGATCCTTCAACTCCATGACGTTTATGATCCTAATAAAGTAAGCATCAGTAGTTTTGTACTGTTGTGTAGGGTTGTGCATGGTGTCATGGAGCTCATCTCTGTTTATTTATGCAATTTACAGATCAATGTGAAGATAAAAATTGTTTCGGGGTCCCCATGTGGAGCAGTTGCTGCTGAGGCAACGAGAACTCAAGCCAATTGGGTTGTTTTGGACAAGTAATAGGCCATTGTAAAGTAATAATGGAATATGCCCAAACTCAAAATTTCTTTATATTAATGAAGCTTTTTGCCTGAATATTTTGCAGACAGCTCAAGCATGAGGAAAAGCGGTGCATGGAAGAACTTCAATGCAACATTGTTGTCATGAAGCACTCCCAACCCAAGGTTCTTCGTCTAAATTTAGTTGGATCACCTAGAAAGGGAAATGAAGCAATGGATTCTGGTAAAGATCAATCGTCCAAAATTCAAGAAATCAACAATGATTCTTTGAATTCCACTCGAGGTCCACTAGTTACTCCATCAAGTAGTCCTGAGACATTCACTGCGACGGAAGGCGGAATTTCATCAGTTTCAAGCTCTGATCCTGGAACATCGCCTTTCTTCATTACTGAAATGAAGGATGGCCTAAAGAAAGAGGAATTATCAGCTTCGAAACAAGCGCAAGAACTTGATGAGTCCAGTTCAGACACTGAGAGTGAAAACTTATCCTCCACTTCAAGTTTAAGGTTTCAACCATGGGTAGCAGAATTTGCCAGTTCACACATGCAATCCTTGCTAGGAGAAAGTTCTGAACAATGCAACAATCGAGCTCAAAGTTCTGTAACAAAAGCCTTGCTAGAAAACCTTTCTAAACTTGATGATGAAGCTGGGTTTGCATCCCCAAGCTATAGGTCTAATATGGATTTCAGTGGCAATTTGAGAGAAGCAATTTTACTCTCTAGAACAGCACCCCTTGGACCGCCTCCCTTGTGTTCGATATGTCAACATAAGGCCCCCGTATTTGGAAAGCCTCCAAAGTGGTTTACATATGCTGAGCTGGAGCTTGCCACCGGAGGATTTTCACAAGCTAACTTTTTAGCTGAAGGTGGGTTTGGATCCGTCCATAGAGGAGTCCTTCCAGACGGTCAGGCAATTGCTGTCAAGCAACACAAATTGGCCAGTTCTCAAGGGGATCAAGAATTTTGCTCGGAGGTTGAAGTTCTCAGCTGTGCTCAACACCGAAATGTCGTTATGTTGATTGGTTTCTGCATTGAAGATGGCAGAAGATTACTGGTCTATGAATACATTTGTAATGGATCTTTGGATTCTCATCTTTATGGTATGTTTCTTACTTCAAAAACACCCTTGAAAACAATACCTATTAAGGAAGAGCATACCCTGAATCTATTCTTCATACTTTATTTGTTTATGGCTGTACTTATTGTGTCTGTTGATATCTCTTGCCAATTGAGCTCGAATGGTTTCATGTTCCAGGACGTCATCGAGATCCATTAGCATGGTCTGCACGTCAAAAAATTGCACTTGGAGCTTCACGAGGGCTACGATATCTTCATGAGGAATGCAGAGTAGGTTGCATTGTCCATCGAGACATGCGGCCGAATAACATCCTCATTACCCATGACTTTGAACCCCTGGTACTGCAAATCTCTTAAGCTGCTATTCCAGTTGAAAAAAATATAAGTATGAAGTGGATGTAGCATTAGGTTTCTAGTCTCTGCCGGTGTGGGCTTCCTTGGTTTCTCATTTGATCCTTCGGAAGTTTGTTGCCATGAAATAGTCAAGCTGTTCAAGTGGAAAATAAGATGATTTTAGACATTTGTGATATATTTCAATTACTGCTCTTTGGTTGTTCATGTGCGTCAGCTTGTGTATGTGAATGTGCACATTTGATATTACAAGTCTTCTAGGTATAGTGCAGGCAAAAACATCAATAATTTATTTTCTGAGAATTATTAGTTCTGAAGAAATTGTGTTTTTCTCTTGCAATAAAGAGGCCACACAATTATAGAAAAATCTTTTTCTCATGTGTGTACTTGACACAGAGTTCAATTGGTACTTTGTGTTAAATTCTTTTACTTTCTCAACAGTGGCTCGATCACCATTCTTGGCTAGGGTGTTCCAACTTTAAAGCTTATTCACTTGATAGAAAAATGATTTAAATCTTTATTTACCATTATGTGCAGTTTCTTTTGTGCCCAAATAAATATCTTGATTATTTTTCTGCAAGGTGGGAGACTTCGGTTTGGCAAGATGGCAACCTGATGGAGAGACAGGAGTTGAAACAAGAGTAATTGGAACATTTGGGTAATTCTACCAGTACTCAGTTTTCTCAGTTCCCGACTATGATTTCTACAATAAAATTGTCCAGTTGTTTTAGCTATTATGTATGGTTCATTTAGGTACTTGGCTCCTGAATATGCTCAAAGTGGACAGATCACAGAAAAAGCAGACGTTTACTCCTTTGGTGTGGTACTGGTCGAACTTGTTACTGGACGTAAAGCAGTTGATCTTAACAGGCCTAAAGGCCAGCAGTGTCTAACTGAATGGGTATAACTCTATCTACCCGTGCCAGAAGAGGGTTAACAGTTGGTCAGGCCCAGGTTCTTAATTTGTCTGATTTGTGGGTTTTTTGACGTTACAGGCACGTCCTTTATTGGATGCTTATGCCATCCGTGAACTGATTGATCCACAGCTAGGGAACAAGTATTCAGAACATGAGGTTTACTGCATGTTACATGCCGCATCTTTGTGCATACGCCGGGATCCTCAGGCCAGGCCACGCATGTCTCGGGTAAGAAATATTAGTTCACTCATCCACTCAAAACCACTAAATCGAGAAAAAAGTTGCATGATAACTTTAACATAATATCAAGTACTATAAAATCATTAAATTCAATGCATGGAAAGTAATCAAGATAGTCATTCCAATTATGTTTCAGAATTAAAAATGGGAACCTGCCTGATCTTGGGGGAATGCATGTTCGAAAAAAGTGAAAACAGTACTTAGGTTGCACTGTGTTTGTTTCTATATTCTGAAATTAAAACTTCATTTTTGCTTTCACTTTCTAGGTTCTTCGGATACTTGAGGGTGATGTTATTATGGATTCAAGTCGAACGTCCACGCCTGGGTATGACGTAGGCAATCGAAGTAGCAGGATCTGGTCAGATTTCCAGATGAAACAAGAAAGACACAGTGGTCCAATGCTAAACGAGGCATTGGAAGGATTTAATTCTAAACTATCACTCAGCACAAGACCTAACTTCTTGGAAAGAGACAGAGCCAGGACTTCGTATAAAGACGATCAGTAAATGGCTTTCAACATGAACTTCGTGCACAATTTTCCGTTAAAAGTATGTCTGCTGGTCATATTTTTTTGTCCAATGCCATTAAGATTTTGTATTTTGTATAGTCGTCAAATTCTGTAATTCGACCAGAAACTGGTTTGATAGCCAATGACCAGTTTAGAACTAGTCTACATGATATTGGTTGGATGGATAGAAGCAATCTTAACAATGATGTGAATTTTTTTGTGAGGTCTAATTTCTATCTGTGGTTCAGATATTCAGTTCTTGTAAAACACAGATGCAGCTTGAATCCCCAAAACTATTCTTAGTAGTGCTATAAATTGAAAATTTCGAGGAATTTGCTTTTGGATATTTTTCTGAAGAAGCTCGAAATCTGCTTGAAAAAGGATTTTTTAAATACTGTTTCAGGATGCTGTACAGTACATGCCAAACGAATCTTGCTGAGGGTAAAACTTTCCTGGATTTTGGTAGACTCTATACCGCGTGTGAAATATGGTCAATGACAGGCGATTTTAGCTAACTTTAATTATTAACCAACTTAAGTAACTGCAATTCAAATTAAGGATAATAACATAGGCGTTTACACTATACCTGGTCACTTTCAATGAAGAATTTGGCTGCCCACCAGTCCCGTACAAGTGCCAATCAAGCTCGACCACACTTCCTTCACTGGCCTGCCAGGTCCTTGCCAAGACCGGTCGATCCTGGTGAGTGGTGAAGCTTGATCTCCCTCTCTCTCTCTCCTTCCTCTCTACTTCCTCTATCTGTATGTCACATCCTCGTCAAGCCATAAGACTAACCCATTGCCCATTTGCAAGCAACCCAACTACGTCCCACCACGGAAGCAATTGTGGAGGCGGGCATGGTCAAGCCCGACCCAACGCTTTTGTAGAGACAATCCTGTGGTCCCCTCGTTCAAAGCAAATCTCTCACCATATTTCATCATGTGTCCTTCAATACTACTCACAGATTTTATGACATATCCCTTTTACTTTTATGGATCTTCTTTTACATGTCCTTAAATAAATGCCTATGTCTTTACCTTACAACAATTATTGTAAATTATATTTTTGGTCTTTTTATGCTTTGTACCTTGTATAGATCACTCTCTAGAGAGACTTAGCTCTACTCTCCGCTGCTGGTATTGGAATCACATGGAACTATTACCAAAATGTGGGATTAAAGATTGTTAAAAGCCAATTCACAAGTACATCAAATTACAGAAATACCCAAAGTAAACGACAAACAATCACTTTAGACCAAATACTGAAAGTACAGAACAATTCAAAAGAAAAAAGAAAAATCAATTTTACGAAGAAGGATCACCGGCAGTAGACCTCAACAAACCGCCGGCAGCCTCCTCATCAACATACAAATCATCCTTCCTCACGGCGGCGTGAATCAGAACCACCACCACTCCAACCAACAGCGCCACCAGAATATTGATAGTGGCGCGAGTCAACAGCAGAACAACAATCGTGACCAACGACAAAACAATAAGCACCACACGATCGGTAATCATTCGGCCGAAGATCACAAGCGGCTCGTCGCGGAGGAAGTAGAGGAAGAGCCAAATCGCCAGCATTACAATGAAAACGATAAGCGAAATCGGGTGCCAGAGGAGACTCAGAAACAGAATCAACAGAACTATCATTGCGTAGTTCATTCGGAAGAATGCTAAATTCGTTTTGACTCGAGAGAAGGCGCCGGAGGTGGACGGGAGGTTGAAGCAGTGTAAATTGAACATCTCACGCCAGGGGCGGCGAGTGGCGAGGCCATCCTTGATGCGTTCCTTGGTGCGTGAGATGTACTCGAGGTTCACCGGGTTGCCACCCGGCGAGGAGGAGGCAGGGATGGTGCCATAGCTAGTCATTTTCTTTCGCCGGCGTCGGCGGTGGAGAACGGAGAGAGGGGAGGAGTAGAGAGAATAAATTAGGGTTGCTTGAATATGATATAGGGAATAATTTGTAAATTACCAGTGAGGGAGTAGAGAGAGGGGTTTGAATTTTTAAATGGACATTTTTGTTTAGTAGCTTTTAGCTTGGTCTGCTTTTCCTTTGATAACAAAATAAGGACATAAGGTTTTAATAATTTCAAATTAACCCCAATAGTTTTGGTCAATCTTGCTAAACATATTTTCTTTTTTAAATTTCAGAGAAAATTAGAGCTAAGCTCCCTAATCTTCCAATTGATGTGGTTTTGGCTTTCCAATTGTCAAAAGTGAATATAGCAGAAAACCTTCAACGTTAAATATAAAATTGCAACATGAAAGTAATTTAATTATATCAATCTCGATCTCCTTGTAAAAGCCACCTTCCATTTTGACTACTGGTGGAGCCAAGATTCGCGTATTGGGTGCAATAATATGTTAAGGGACACAATATCAGATAAAATCACATGAAACTTTTGTTACTTAAGCAAAATAGTCAAATAACGTATGATTTCTTTCCAATTCAATTGAAAGTCTCGTGTAATTTCAATGTTCAAACCGTTGGTTTTTCATTCACATAACGATCCAATTCACGAATTTATATAGATTGAAAATTCAAAATCTCACCTTTTAACAGTTAACGATCCATAATCGCTACACACTGAAAGGTTGGAAAACCTTGTCCTAATTTATGCTTATTTTTTTCAACTCTGCTACTTGTATTTTATTTTTTGACAGTTTCATTGAAGGACTTAGGTGAACAGTCCATGTCACGTCAACGTCAACGTCAAATAATCTGTCAAACTATAAGTAGATTAATTTTAATTTATTTTCTAGTTCCCATTTACAAGAAGAAAATGTGGAATACAGTGCAACGTGGTGGTCTTGTAAAGTTGCAACATTTTCAACTAACCAGCCTGGGATTTGATGGATAAAACCGCCACGCCGCTGTGGGGACTGCCATTGTTTAAAGACGACGGCGATGCGACAACGAGATTCAACCAATTATTTATTACTTTTCCACAAAAATCATCTTGCTACGTGGCTTCAACGTTGTCTAAATTCAAAGCCAATTCGGGCAAGATTTTTTTTTTTTTTCAATGCAAATATTAAAAATTATAATTTCAATTATAATCCAAGAATCACACGTAATTTAGAGCTCAAAAATCAATTCCGACTCAATTTTTTATTTATTTATCGAAAAACTCATCTGTCCTATTATAGTTTGATTCCCCTAAAATGTCGAATAGAATAAAATTTTATAACTTCTCTTAAGTATTTGTGTCCAGGAACAGAGTAATGCTACTTCATAGAATTGGAGCTCATTAACAATTTAAATAACAATTAAGTGACATTAATTCACAAATTCAATTACCATATAAACTGATGTTAATTACTGATGACTGCAATAGTAATTACTCCCCACACACAATTAATGACTCATAAAGTGTGTGTATATATATATATATATATATAAGTTACCGAGTTAATAAAATGTCGAAGAATATAGATCATGCCTATATATTTTACATTTAACTAATTTACCTGAATAATTGTCACCATATTAAGACTTGAAAATCTGAATCGTGGCAAAACATCAATATTGTTAAGAGTAGTGGCCCCTTATGTGATATTTCAACTTCGTTTGATGTGGAACTCGTTTAAATTTAATGGACTTTAATACGATATTAAGATTTGAAATTTTATCTTAAAAGATCATTATGATTAAATAAGTAACCCAAACTAGTATATGTTTTATATTTATCTCATTTTCATTTGTAGTTAAATTTACCTCGACAACCTATTAGAACTTATTCATACAAAACTCACTTAGTTGGCTGATTTTTGGACTTTGACTCCTTTTTAATTTTCACTATTATTCCTTTAAAAAGGACTGAAAAATCAGGTTGATGATTTGATAAGATTTTGCTCTTACAACTTGAACTAGATTTTGGTCTCGACTCTAACGTTCTTCACTAGACACTTCTAAAATTCGTCAAATTACTTGCTCAAATTAAATAAAGCTAAGTTGTAATAATCTAGTTTTAAGGTTTGGGCCTCAATTCAATACAAGTGTGCCACAGCTCCATGTTGGGCCGAGCTTCCAACCGAGTGCGAATAACCACATAACTTTGGTGTGTTTGAACATTAGATTACATTACAAGTTTAAAAAAGAAAAGAAAAGAATACATATATTAGGTGTTTACCATTTCAATCCATTCTAAAATTAAGTATTCAGTTACAACATGTTTCAATTCCAAACACGATTCTCCATTTTAACTAATTGTGACGATCGAACAAAAGAGGAAAGTCACAAAGAACTCTGTAGAGCAAATAATCTCAATTCCCATCAACGAAGTCTGACTTATTGAAAACCGTCGTATTATTGAGGTTTCAATATTGAAATTATCGGCACAGTATAGAATTTTTTTGAATGGCAACGATCACAAACAATGGTGATAATAGAAGTAGTGAATTGAGCTTGGTGATCATTCTGAAGTAGATTTCGAAGGGTTTCGAAGTCACAATTGGTGGCAGATAATATTGTATTGTTGCTAGATCTTCCTACTTTTGTATTCAAGAAACAATGTTGAAGCTCCAATCGTAAGTTGTTGTAATAGAAATTGAAAAACTCCTTTGTCATGGGTATGTGATTTGATGTGACCCTATTTTATGTTTGTGAGTTGTTCCAATGACTGAGATGTCATAATTTACATCGCAGTTGTTTAAAGCTTATTAGTGCATGCATGTCTTTGTGATGTGAACTTTATCTCTGCAACTTGATATGTACAATACTTACACCTTAATGCATGTGACTTGTAAACTGTTATTCATGACTTGTAAACTGTTACCTATGATATTGATCTAATAGCCTATGACCAGTTCTCTTGTATCTGTAACCTGTGGACATTGATCTGTTACTTATGCACTGTGACATGTGAACTTGAAATGTAACTCGTGACCTCATGAACATATATAAGTGATTTGTGATATGTAGACATTGATATGTGATTTATGCATAATGATCTATGACCGAATTAGTATATGTGACATGTGAACATAAATCAGCGACCTCGACAATTGCACAAAGACCTTTGACATGTGACATGTAACAAGTGCACGTTGAACTTTGACTACTGAATTATGACTTGTAATAAGAGACATGTGACCTCTACAAATGAACATGTGATCAGTAGCATTTAGCAATTCGAATAACTTATCTATATCAATGACAACCAATAAAAATCACTCAAAACCTCACCATCACCACTTATTGTAAAACACGACAACTTCATCACCCACACCATTTGCAAAATACCAACCAATAAAGATCACCCCAAAATACCGATTATGTAGCAGGTCGAAAAGCCACCCAAAACTGTGCAACGATGATCTGAGCAACACCATGGTGCAGTGCTTGATCACCGCAATACAATGCTCATAGCGCCTATTACAACGCTTACTGCACTTTTGCTCAGGTAATTGACTACTAANCCCAAAACTGTGCAACGATGATCTGAGCAACACCATGGTGCAGTGCTTGATCACCGCAATACAATGCTCATAGCGCCTATTACAACGCTTACTGCACTTTTGCTCAGGTAATTGACTACTAAGATGGATCGCTCGTCATGAATCGCCTCCATTGTCCTACAGTACTTGGCAAAGGAAAGCAAGATCGTACTGCGAAGACGCGTAGATCATTATCATTATAAGTATAGGTATCAACGTAAACGCCCCTTATGGTTTCGATACTAATTCCTCAACTGATGAATTCGTGGGATCAATCTAATCCACCTTCCGCTCATAATGACGAGCAACATTGCAGAAAAAGAAGGAAGAAGAAAATGAATTAACTAGGATTTGGAGTGAAATAGAGTAGGGATGGGATGGGTATGTATAGAGATGACAACGAGACGAGTATGAAACAGGTCGGTCATTTCCATTCCCATCTCGTCGGGCATTTTTGTCATCTTACTCCATCCCTATACCCCGATTAAAGCGAGAAGGGGCGGGACAAATCCCCAGTCCCATTTATCGCTACATTTATTTATTTTTTATATTTTTTAATTCTTTAGTTAGTAAATAATTTTTTTTTTCAATTTGTTAAAAACAACTTATCTTCTCTTTAAAAATGTTGATAAATCTATTATTTTTGTTTGATATAAAATTTAAATTTGAAATTAACTTTAAATATGGCAGGTAGCGAGACTAGGACTATGTTTCCCATACCTGCCCGTACCCACTTCGGAACAATGACCCCACCTTGTTTCCACCCAGTTTTCCAAGTTAGGCCGGTAATCTCTTCCCATCCGGGGCAAGACTCCACGGGTATCGGGTTGAATGAATTTTTTATGTTATCTCTAGATATGTAGATTAATTTAATTTTATAATATTATTTAAAATTAAAAAAATGAATTATCACATGAATTTTGTACAAAATCTTTTAAATTTTAGTTTGAAATTTTAAAAATATGGATGGGGTGTAATTTCCACAAAAGGTGGAAATAATTATAATTAAATGATATTTGTAATTGATAATTGTATATCTGAAGCCCTAATTAAACTCTATAAGTATAGGAATTTGATTCTCAATAAAATAGACTTGAATTTGAAACTCTTTATTGTAGTTTTATAGAAGTAATTATTCTCTCAGTTGTGTGCGCGTGTGCTTTTTTGTTTTTCCTGAACTTTGGACGCGCAGTGTGGTGCTGTCTACCAATAATGTGTGTGTTGGTGTAAAGCATTAATCCAAAGAAGTATGGACATTTACAAAGAGTCAAAATAAAAAAAATATTTTCTACAACAATCAATTATATGTTCAAATATATTTATGCACAATATATGAAATATCTCCTTTTTCTTTCATTTTTTTTAAAGGTAGTCATATATTTGAACAAGAAGTTTTAAACCGCAAATAGTTAAAATTCTTCTCAAGAATAATAAAATAAATTATCTCGAATTCTTTGTTAATATTCATATAAGATGTAATTTTTTTTTTTTATGATGGAGTGTATAACTCTACATGCAACGGAAAAGAGTATGGTCAAGAATTAAATACATATAGTGCAGGTCTAACAAATTTAAACTGGTCTATTTTTTTTTATTTTTTATACTAATACTTCATAGGACCCAAAATTCATTAGTCACTTATTATCTAAGATTTTATAATAAACACAATTTTTAATTACTTAAATTTTAATTTAAGCTTCACCAATCGACACAAATACATAAATGAGGTTTCACACCTGGTCATGTTGTTTCCTACCACATAGTACGATTACGACCCTTTTTTTTTCCTCGAAGCAAATGGTGACCTTTTTTTATTTGTATGTGGAGAGAAAATCATTACATCTCTAAATTTAAACATCGAATGATTTTATTATCATTTTTTTGTGTGATTAATACGTAAAATTCTCGGTCTTCTAATTCATTCATAACTCATTAAGATGGATATTTCGTAGTCTGAAAACCGCAAAGTTGAGAACCATTATGCAAGTGCAATTGGAAATTTGTAAAATTTATTCACAATTTTTTCTTACAAAATAATGACAAATTATCCTCTACTACACCTTTGATCATATAGTTTTTATATTCCATCATGGCAAGCACATTTGATCTTTAACAAAATAACAAATTGTGCAAATCTGATCAAATCTTTGCAGAATTTTGCAACACCGTAAATCTAACAAGGTTCCCTTAACTTATACCGATATCAATTTCTTGTCAATGTCCCATGGAAACTAGAGAAAATTAACAAAACTCGAGAATTTCTACTTCATTTACTTCAATCAATGTGTCACTTCTTTAAGTCGTGCTTCCTAATAAACAAATTTTAGAGTTCAAGGAAAAGTTATTGGATCTTAACTTGCATTTCGCATCTTATTACATACCAACAATTGCCAAAAAGAAAGGAAATGTAGGACTTGGATGCAATTTTTCTTAGTCAGATTCTGTTTAATTTAAAAACTATAGTGGTGGAATAACATGAACATTGCTTGTATACTTTATTGACAATTAATTTGTTATTTATTAAAAATAAAGGATAATGGCCGCCACAACTTTCTCATCGTGTAAGTTGCTAAATTTATTTCTCAGATGAATTTTTTCAGCAAATTATATGTTATTACATTGCTCAAAATTGATATATTTGTGTTTTTTTTTTCCTTTCTAAATTTACAAAAAAATTGATTAGGAATGTTGGACACATAACAACTTTTATAAACTTACCAACAAAACTCTAAATATTCCTTCGACCACCATATTTAAATAAAAAACATACTAAGAATCCTTTTAAGGTAATTTCTGACCAATGTTTATGTTCCTAAGTTTGATCGGTACGATGACAATGTTGACAGATTCAATACCTCATAAGGTTTTGCTACTTGTCACAAAGGGGGCTCATGATGTTTTTTGGGTGTGGGCCCACTATTTGTGAGGGGGTTTTATAAAACAATCTCAGTGTACAAATAGCAAAATCTTACCCCGTATGGATAAGAAATGATAACCAATTAGTAATACAAAAGAAAACTTCTGCTTAAAGAGAAAAACAAGTACAGGAAATTATTGGTTTTCCGTCCAAGACTAAAATTGCTTAGCTCCATACGTTTCTTCAAGTTCAATTGCATTTTAAGTTTCCACACATTTCTTGAAGTACAATATCATTCTTAACAGCCTTTATATATGTCATAGTTTGATTGTGATCTCTCTCCTTTTCATCTAAAGAAGACCAAAGGGTGTTTCAAGATCAATCTATTAATCTTCAATGGAGGACAAAAAGCACAAGTTCCTCCATGGAACACTCGAAGCCTCTATCTTCCACGCCACAATGGACAAACCCTCAGTCGCCTTAAGGGTACGTGCCATTCAGATTTTTTTTTCCTTTTCATCTTGCAGATAGCACCATATGTATAGTCTCATCGCCCTTTGGAGGGAACGGATGAAGTCGTAGTGTGGACGATTTAATTAGAAGATATAATATGTTTTATAAAGGCAAATTAGTTTTAGTTTAAGCAGCTCAAATCTAATCTATGAATTTTCTTCAAATTATCATTTTTGACTCTGTTATTACAGTGCATACCTTTTACTGGAAAGTCTGCCTATGTGACTATCAAGATAGATGACAAAAAGGTGGCAAAAACTAGCCGTGAAAGGGACAGAGTTTGGAACCAAACTTTTCAAATCCTCTGTGCTTATCCTTCTGATTCAACCATTACAATTACCTTAAAAACAAATCGAACCATCTTAGGAAAAATCGATATTCAGGCAGAAAAGCTTCTAAACGAGGCGAGTCTAATCAATGGATTCTTCCCACTCTGCAAGGAAAATGGAAAGCCAAACAAGAAGCTCAAGTTGCAATTCATCTTATGGTTTAAACAAGCAGACTATGAAGCAAGTTGGGGAAAAGTATTGGAAAATGGTGGGTATGAGGGGCTGAAAAATGCAGCATTTCCTAAAAGATCAAATTGCAGCGTCTCACTATATCAAGATGCTCATCATCGACCTATTTTCCAACCTCCATTTGATCTTCATGACGCGCCTAGAAATTTGTGGGAAGATATATATAAAGCCATTGAGGGTGCAAAGCATTTGATTTATATTGCAGGATGGTCATTTAATCCTAAAATGGCTCTGGTAAGTGTAAAATGAAAATTGTCACCATGATTTTCCCTCGATCCTAAGCCTGACACAGGTTTTTTTTAGGTACGCGATCCACAAACAAATATTCCCCGCGCACGAGGTGTAAAACTTGGTGAATTGTTGAAGCAGAAAGCCGAGGAAGGTGTGGCTGTTAGAATTATGATTTGGGATGACGAAACATCCTTACCGTTCATAAAAAATAAAGGAGTAATGAGAACTAACGATGAAGATGCTTTAGCCTATTTCAAGCACACTAAAGTAGTATGCAAACTTTGTCCAAGGCTACACAATAAATTCCCCACGGTATTCGCACATCATCAGAAAACGATAACTTTGGACACACGTGGAGAGTTGTCTAATAGAGAAATCACGAGCTTTCTTGGTGGGTTAGATCTCTGTGATGGACGATATGATACAGAACAACATTCGTTGTTTCAAACACTTAATATGGAATCCCATTGTTTTGATTTTTATCAGACTAGCCTTCCGGGAGCTAGCCTTCATAAAGGAGGGCCAAGAGAGCCATGGCACGATACACATGCCTGTGTCACGGGCCAAGCTGCTTGGGATGTACTTGCAAATTTCGAGCAAAGATGGACAAAGCAATCTGATCCAACTTTTCTTGTTCCGATAAGATCCATTCCGGATTTCTCCAAGCAGCCTAATCCTACAACCATTTCCCCTGGGAGGGACTGGAATGTCCAAGTGTTTCGCTCAATTGATCATGTTTCTGCTAGCTCTTTACCTAAAAACCTCAAAATTGAGAGAAGCATCCATGAAGCTTACGTGGATGCAATCAGGCGTGCTGAGAGATTTATATACATAGAGAATCAGTATTTCATCGGGGGATGCCATTTTTGGGAGGAAAATAAGCATTGTGGATGCCGGAACTTAATTCCTATTGAGATTGTGCTAAAGGTAGCAAGTAAAATCAGGGCCAAGGAGCGTTTCACAGTGTATGTGATAATACCAATGTGGCCAGAAGGTCCACCTGAGAGTGAATCTGTGCAGGACATATTACATTGGAGTCAAGAAACAATGAAAATGATGTATAGATTGATAGGAGAAGCAATACAAGAAAGTGGTGAACTGGGGCACCCAAGGGATTACTTGAATTTCTTCTGCCTTGCTAACAGGGAACACGAGGTTAAAGGAGAGTTTGTTCCTCCATACTCTCCTCATCCTGCAACACAATATTGGAACGCTCAAAAACATAGGAGGTTCATGGTGTATGTCCATTCCAAGGTTATGATAGGTATGAAATCATCCTCCAAATTGCAGTGCCAATTGTTGTACTACATGCATTTTTATTTGTGCCTTTCAAGCATGTTTGGTATGTGTACTAGTCGAAAACGGTAGAATGAACAAGATTTTAGTTCGTTTTTCCTTCTTAATATTGTTTAGTACTTTAGAGCCTATGGTACCAAACAAATTCTAGCTTGATTTATCGAGAAACAGTAAAACTCAATCAGTGAAGTCTGCAGATTAAGTATGAATAGTTTCATTCTTTATATTCCTGCTTGTATTGTAGCTCTGATGAGTTCTGTGTACTAACCAGCATGTATTTTCTTGCACGATTTTCTAGTGGACGACACCTATCTGCTAATAGGCTCGGCTAATGTGAACCAGAGATCAATGGATGGACAAAGGGACACTGAAATTGCAATCGGATGTTACCAGTCAAGAAATGGAGAAAACTGCATAGATAACGGAGATATTCGTGCATTTCGTATGTCACTGTGGTATGAACATACTGGACGAGCAGACGACATATTCCAAGACCCTCAGAGCATGGAATGCGTGCAAATGATCCGTTCAATTGGAGATCAGATGTGGAGAGTTTATAGTGAAGATGAAATAGTGGATATGAATGGTGTTCATTTAGTCACTTATCCTGTGAATGTAACAGAAAAGGGCTCTGTTGAGAATTTAGTAGGGGGTGATGGCTATTTCCCAGACTCAAAAACACCAATAAAGGGGAAAAGATCAAAAGTTTTAGCATCCATATTCACTACATAGGAAAAAAAATCTCTGTCCAGGAGTTCAACCTCACAGTATTTTCATTGCTGTCTGACTCTTCTGTATACATGGAAGACTAAAACTACAGCTAATTTTTACTTTCGAAAGCCGTGCTAAGATAAATATTCGTATGTATATAGTGATTTCTAGTGACTTTTTTCTGTTATTTCACTGTAAAGCCAAGAAAGCAACTACTACTTTTCTTCTTCTATCAAGAAAACAAAGGGTACACTTGTAAAGATTATGATCTGCAATTAACCTATTCTTCCAATTTCTTATACAGATTCTTTTCTACAAGGATAAAAAACCATCAAACTCGCCCAACCAATGACGGAGCTGTAAATATTATATGAAGGAAAAGCAACTGACTGAGATCATTCAGTTCAATGGTATGAACACGATACCGAAGTCGTCTTGGACTCTAGAGTTGAGCCAAGAAAGCTCACCCCAGAGTACGAGAAATCTCCAAAGAAATTTCAAGCAGAAGATGATGGGGTTATCGAGCTTAAAGGCTAGAGGTGAAAGTGCAACCTCGACCGAATACTTCTTGCAGTCTATCCAATTCGAAATTTCACTTATTAATATCTGATCCATTTATGACATCCGTGAAAGTATTATCATGATAAAACGTATTCAAATTACTTACTTCTCCATTGCGATATTTTCATGTTCTTAACTCGAAGCAATATGCAGCAAAAGCTCAAGGCTTTCCTTGCTATAGGAGGGATTTTTCTGCTTATAATATGTACAGAGACTGACAAGTAGTTACCAGAAGAAAGCTGATTCTTATAGCCCAGTAAAAAAAATAAATCATATGAGGACATTTAAGGTTCTTTACAACAGAACTTTCATGTCTACAAAACACTGATCTGGATAGCAATCGGCAAGGAATATCTGATAACGCTACATCGTTGAACTAAAAACATTCGATCCCTGGATTTGGATATATGGAAAAGGAGAATAAAACAGATAAAACCAGCAATTACATCACATTTTCTTTTATTTATATACGGTTGAGAACTGGGCCAAATAATTAAAAATGAGAAAATAAGAGTAATATGAAAAATAATGGATCACACAAAAACACAAGATTTATGTAGAAGAAGAGGAGATTTTCATATACCAAGAAACTAAAATTGTTTTACAAGATTTGATATTCTTAATCTAAATTTAAACAATTATCTCAAGTTTCTAATGTATATAATAATGATCTAATTGTTTTATTGAGCTTATGAAGAGCCTATATCACGTGGAGTATATACATGAATTCGTTATAAGTGTTTTGGATGAAATAACACCTCAAGAAATAGGACAGAATCGAAAAGCGATTCCTGCCCGAATAACAATACTGCTTGAGCGCTAGGCGGACCGCTCAAGTGAAACACTGGCGCCGAGCAAGCACCAACTCTCTGTTTCATTTTCAACCCCAACGCTTGAGCGCCAAAGCTACCGGCCAGCTAGCGAAATTGCGGCGACCTTTATTCCGTCAAAACTCCAAAACCAAGTCTTCAATTGTCCAAAGTCCATTTACCAATCAAACTTTTAATCTTTGATGAACTTTGATCCCCCTTCTCAACTAGACTTCAAAACTAAGAAGACTTTTGTTCTTTTTATCAATTTACCAATCCAATCCTAATCCCAATAGGAATTTGGGTCATACTCGAACAATTTCTACATTGACACAAATTCTAATGCAAGAAATTATTTTTCACTCTTGAAGTTATTCTCCATCTCTTCAACCATACCCCTGCGGGGCATATTCAGCAACTGTGAACTAAATCCAAATCCTGCTTACCAACGGAAATACCTTGCGCGCTAACGTTGCTTAAATCAACCCGTTCACTTCTAGCTCCAATCGAGTTACCAAAACTACTTGAATCACCACGAGCATTCCAACATTATTCGAGTTGTCAAACTTGCTCGAATAACCATGATCAACATGGTCAACAAGATTACAATTAGATCTACCTGAGCTACTAGAAGATTCCCCAATATCATTGCTCAAATCACCATGAGCAATCCGATTACAACCAACTCTACATAAGTTACCGCTTACTAAATCATAAGCTGCAACTGCTTTTGTTAGCTCAAAAATAACTAACCAAGAGGGGGGATAAATTGGTTTTTAAAACTTTTTCGAAAAATTAATCTAAATTCAACCAAGTAAAAACTAAATAGATTAATTCAAATAAGAAGTGCAAATATGAAAGCGATAAGTAAAAGGGAAGAGATGATGCAAACGATATAATTGTGGAAGTTGGATCTAAAGCAATGATCTATGTCTTTCATTATCAAGCTCTCCAGCACGAGTAACACCTTTTCACTATATTGATTGACTTATGGTACAACTCAACCCTTTATAACGCTTACGGTAACTTACAAATAAAGAGTACCAATCCTTGCATAATATTGAGCTTTACGGGACCTCAACATGACCCACAAATTTAAAGATGAATGATTTTACAATTTGGATCTTCTCTCCTAATAAATAATTTACACAAATTAAGTATAAAGATAGAGATAGGGTAACACTTAAATAAATATCAACGAATGAAGTTCAAGTGTTAGATGAGAGAACTTTGATGAAAAATATGATTTTCAAAAGTTGATTTAATTAATCAAAATTTTTCAAAATAAATGTTTGAAGAATTTAAAAAAAAAAAGATGTAAGCTCAAAGAGTTTTGCTCAAGTAATTCTCACTAATGCTCTTAAAGAATGTTGTATTGAATGTAAGAAGTAGAGGTATTTATAGAGTTTAAAACGTCAAAAAGTTTGGGAGTTTAGATGACTTGTTTCGTCGACCGCCTCTTGTCCGAATGTCCAATATAGCTGTTTATACAGTAAAAATTAGAGGCTAGAACGGTTAAATTTTGGATCGTTGGAAACTTCCGGTTAGCCACCTCTTTTGGCGGGTTGACCTCCTCTTCCGGTAAGTTGATAACCCGACAGTTTGATCTTTTTGCGTTTTGACTCCCTTTGTTCCAATTCAAATGTTTTGAAAGGTAAGGACTTTTGAAGAGTATTTTTAACTAACTTTTCAAGATAAAAAAATATTTTTCAAGTCCAAATATCATTTTTATATTTGATCAAATCATTGTATTTGAATGACTTTTAATGCACAAAATTATTTTTAATGCATAGAAGTATTTTGAAATTAAGCTTTAATTACCAAATATCAAAGTGTTAGTACCTTTACATTTTATCTAAGTATCAAGTCATTGATCTTCCTTTGAAGTTTGGCTCTTAAGTTCTTGAATGTATGACTTCGATCTTAACTTCTTTCATGGGTCCGATTTGTGATGATAGTTTTTGATCTTTTGACGAACCTTTGATCAATTTCTCATAGTATGCTTTGAAAAACTATAACCACTTAAATTCAACTTGTTAGTAAACAAGATTAACTGTTTGTTATACTCAAAATTTAAAGATTTTAATCAACCATAGGTCAACATCTTTCACAATGATCGTCGAACCTTTCAAAACATATAACCGAGTCTTTTTCCTTCCCTTTAACATAACTCTAGCACCTTTGCTAACTTTCAGAACTCCACCTCCACCAGTATACCTGTACCCTTCTGAATCAAGAGTGCTCAAGGAGATAATAGTTCTATTTAAACTTGGAACATGTCTCACTAAACCAAGTGTCTTGACAGTCCCATCAAGCATCTTGATTCTGACCCTTATTATACCAGCTATTTCACAATGCTCATTATTTTCCATTAGCATGTAACCTCTTGTAACTATTTCATACAAAGAAAACCAATCACGATTTGAACACATAAGAAAAGTGCAAGCCATATTAAGAATTCGATCCTCGTCATGTTTGGAGTCACCGTTAGTAATCGCCTAGCATCACCGAAATTTTCTGGTTGTCTCTTCTGATCTGTAGTAGCAAACTCATTCCTATTCTACCATTCGTAGCAATCCTTCTACATGTGTCCTTTGTTGTTGTAAGACCAACAGAATTTATCACTATTACTATCCTTGACTCTGCCCCTTCTATGACTACTTTTCTTCCTCTCACGAATAATAAGACTCTCTGTCTAGGCTTCAGATCTGACGACCAGATGCTTCATCTTCTTCTTAGAATAAAGCAAATCATATACCTCGTCAATAATGAAAGTATCTCAACCATAGAGAATAGTATCTCTAAACGTTACATATGAAGGCGATAACGAACATAACAATATCAACCATAAATCATCTTTATCGTATTTGACATCCATGAACTCCAAATCAGCGACGATTTCCTTGAATATCGATAGATGATCTTTCAAAAACCCCATCTTTTGTCAAGCGATAAGAATACTAACGATGCTTCAAGTGTAACTTATTAGTCAAGCTCTTTGTCATACAAAATTGTTCCAATTTCAATCACAATCTGCAACACTTTTCTTCTTTATCATGTTCTAAAGTATTTGATTAGAAAGATGAAGATGTATATGTGAAAGGCTTTTCGATCCTTGCATTGTTCACCTTTATAGTCATTGTTGTGGACATTCTATCCGGTAACAATCATGTCTTACCTCCATGTTTTGAGTTCTTGATTTCAAAGTATTCCAACTTGTTTATGCTCCCATACCCAACATAGAACTTGGTTTTTGGCTTGTTAACTTCACCCTCTTGAACTCCATAGTTTGAACGAGTGATTACATGGCGTCATTGACTCTATTTGATTTCGAATTTACCCTTAGCATTTTCTCAACATACATCGAGCCCCCGATAATTTGTTGCATTCCTTAGATCACATCAGTATTGCATATGGAGATAGCAATAAATAAGAGAAACTTACAAAATAAAATTTGTAGAATCGATTTTAGATGTATTACGACTAAGATTTGTTTTATGTCCACGTGAAATGGCGAGATACAAGTCGAAATAAGAACAATATGCTTATATCTAGATTAATTTTAATCTTATTTAAGGTTTGATTTGATATTATCGATGTACTTTATTGGTGAAAGAAAAACCTGTGTACATTAAACTATAAATTCAAGTCATCCATATCGAGGAACTTTTGATTCTCAATATTGCAGTGTGGAGACGAAGAGGGTTTCAACTTTGGTGCAAGTGTATTTACTTTGATGGATTGAATGATAATAGGATTATAAAATTATGGTAATTAGTGACGCATTTGTATTTGAAAATGGACAAATTCACCGAAGTACACAATGTTTTACTAAAATTTTAATATTTATATTTTATTTTGGAGGTTAATATTGTCATTTATTAGCCCATGTTTGGTTCGGATTAAAATCAGTTAAAATTTTAATATTTATATTTTATTTTGGAGGTTAATATTGTCATTTATTAGCCCATGTTTGGTCCGGATTAAAATCTGATTTTAATCCAAGTCAAAGTCAAAATATCAATATCAACCACATCTTTTATGGGTTCACAACTTTTCAACTACACATTTCAAAAATTTCTATCAAAATCCACTAAAAATCTAATTTTAATTCACATCAAACACCCATAGTCTAAATAAGAAATTATATTTTAATTTTTAAACTGCCCTTTTTGTTTCAAATCGTAGTTCAAATTCCAAAACTTAAACCAAACCGTTTTCGTTCGAAACCTTTTCGTTGATGGATTCACGTGGCACCAAAATCAACGATTTCGAAAAGATGATTTCCGATTTTTGCTTACAATCTATTCTTATCAAATATTTTTCTTAGATAATGGATTCAATATAGCTGTCTTAATTTTTTTAATGATTTTTATTATATCAATAAATTTAATTAAAAAATAAAATCACTATATATACAATTGAAAAAGAGTTAATTGTTGTAAATTGTAAGTTATTGGTGAATGACAATTGTACCCCTACAACTCTAGATATTATTATCATATATATCCATATTTCTTCCTTATAAATATAGGGCTTTGGTTCTCATTATAATACACAAAAGTTTATTGACTTTTCTGATTCTCTCTTTTCACAACACGTTATCAGCACGAAAATTTAATTTTTGAGAGTCTGAAGAGGTAGTAACTTTTTTTTAAACATAATCTTCTATGAGAAATAATATAAGGTATTACGTGAGAGATGATGTTGAAAGCAAAACATGTGAATTTTTTTATACATGCATAAATTTATATACTTAGGGTTAAATCATGTCTGTATGCATAAAGTATCATCACGTTTCTTTTTTTGCATGAATCAATGAGAGTCAGTGTGCTTTTGTCCTTGAGAGCTAGAGAAGCAATCATTAGGTAGATTGAACACATCTACAGTAACGTGATGATGGCTTTTAATAATGATAGCTCTCCCATCTACAGTATGAATATAATCTTTAAGCCCTTTAAAGGATGAGCCGCATCCTTGACGACCCCCACCTATCCTGCTTTGGACCTTGGTGAATGAGGTAAATCGCAGATTATGCCTCCAAGGGTACAGGGTGGAAGGTTGCTTGTACACTTGCACTTACCCAAAAGCCAAATTCATATTTCAGAATTCGAAATCTTGACACGACTGCCTCAAGCAAAATTGATTTTTTTCCACCTTCCCCTTTTACCACTTGGAGATGTGCCATGAGGGCATCTTTAATTCCTTTAACATTGATTGCTAGTGGTGTTTCTTTGCTCTCAGATTCAGGAATATTGAATATTAGGTGCTATTTACGTTAACAGAACAATTGCGTACTCTTTGATTTTTTTTTTTTGTAAAATATATACATTTGATGTTTTTACGTCTTTAAATTAATAATTTCTTATGATGTTGCTCTAAAGTAACACAACTTTATAATTAATATTCTAGAAGAATATTAATCGTAAATATATCTATTATATATAGTGTGTTGTTAATCCTGAAATAGCACAATATTATAATTAATATTCTCGAAAAATATTAATTGCTCTTAAAGAGCATAAATTATATTTTTCAATATTTCAAAAGAATATTGACATATTACTCTCGAAAAAGTAATAGTAAAATACAACCTGCTCCCGAAGTAGTACATGTTTCGAAGAACATACTATTTTAAATTAGTGTTTATCCATGAATGAAAACACGTAACTTATATCATATTGATATTGACTATTTGATATTTAATCATATTTTTCGAAACTAATTGTATTTTCTTTTGCTTTGTTGTGTAGTTAATCAAATGACAAGCATCACAAAATTTGAGTTTGCTGCACTTGACATATATGGTAAAAACTATTTGTCATGAGTACTCGATGCTGATATCCATCTGGTCTCAAAAACTTTGGGAGGGACAATAAAAGAAGGAAACAAAGAATCCCTGCAAGATCGTGCAAAATCACTTATCTTCCTTCGTTATCATCTTCACGATAGATTGAAAATTGAACATCTCACTAAGAAAGATCCATATATTCTTTGGAAAAAATTAATTGAAAGATTTGATCATTAGAGAACTATAGTCCTCCCCAAAGCCCGCTATGAGTGGATGCATCTTCGTTCGCAAGATTTCAAAACTATTAGTGAGTACAATTCTGAATTATTCAAAATATGTTCAAAATTGATGAGAAAAAATCACTGATGAAGATATTTTGAAGAAAATTATTTCCACCTTTAATGCCTCGAATGTGCTCCTGCAGTAGCAATATCGTGAGAGTAATTTCAAATGATACTACATTACTTGAAGCAAATACAATATCAAGACAAAGACGTGGACGTGGACATGGACATGGATTTGGACGTGGATGTGAACTCAGACGTGCACGTGGAATAAATCATGGACGAAATAATCAACATAATTATCAGCAACAGGGCAATAATTTCAAAAGGCACAGAGCAAACGAAAGTATCACATCCAAAAAGGAGTATGAAAAAAGTTGCTTTAGATGTGGAATGAAAAGGCATTGGGCACGTACATGTCGTAATGCAAAACACCTTGTGGATCTCTATTAAAAATCAATCAAGAGAAAGGAAAAAATGGAAACAAATTTTGCTGATTATGATAGTCCAATTGATGTGACTCATTTGGATGTCTCTAATTTGTTTGCTGATCCAAATGAGAATATCGACCATTTGATTGGAGGTGGTGTAATTGAAGATATAGATTATAGTACTTTCTAGTATTTCCTTTTGTTTTAGAAATTCAATTTAAATTATATTCTTATTTTTTGCTAAAAATTGAAGATTTATTATGCATCATAAATTTCATAATACTGAATTATGTTTACTTTTTTAAATTTAAATTCAAGTTTTTTTTAAAAAATATATATTTGTTTTCTTATAGATTCACGATGGATTGCCAAGATACCTGTTTGATTGATAGTGCAGTTACACATACTATTTTTCAAGAGAAAAAATATTTTTTGGACTTAACATTAGCATAAAATAATGCTAATACGATATCATGTATATCGAATATCGTTGAAGGCTCCAGAAGAGCTTGTGCTATTTTACCAAATAATACAAAATTATATATTGACGATGCACTTTATTCAAGCAAATTAAGAAGAAATTTGCTTAGTTTTAAAGATATCCGTTGCAATGAGTTTCACATTGAGACGATGCAAGAAATTAATGT